>VWZW01005638.1:1106618-1120642 GCA_013397115.1 Edolisoma coerulescens
AAAAGGAAAAGGAAAAGGAAAAGGAAAAGGAAAAGGAAAAGGAAAAGGAAAAGGAAAAGGAAAAGGAAAAGGAAAAGGAAAAGAAGAAAGGAAAAGGAAAAGAAGAAAGGAAAAGAAGAAAGGAAAAGAAGAAAGGAAAAGAAGAAAGGAAAAAAAGAAAGAAGATCTGAAACAAATCACAGACAAAACAACCAATGTAGTTTGTTTCAGTGTACCCTCCTTTCCAATAATTCTTTTGGTGACACATCTTAATTTCATTATAGCCACCTGCCATTGAAGTTGAATTAATACTATCAATAATATCTTTTCTTTTCATACTTACATGAATAATATTTCTATACTTGCAATTTCCATAAGCTTAAAGAGATCTTTAAGGCTATGACAGGACATCACTTTTAGCAAATTGATGGGGAAACACTGAGAAGCTTGGGATTCAAACCAAAGTCCCAATTTAACATTCATTATGCAAAGTTGAGAGTTAACTCAACATTGTTGAGATTGAGTTTATGCAAATTTCATAAGATTAATATGAATTCTGAGCACAAAGTTAAAATAACACATCATCCTTTGGAAAAGAGGATTCTATAGTTGCAAATATTATACAGGAAAAGGGATTAGTTTTGTTGGGTTTGGTTTTTGGGTTTTTTTGCCTAAAGAGAACCACATCACTATTTCTATGAAAAAAATAACTGAAACAGTCCTTTCACCATAATCACAGTTACTCAAAAAGAAATAAGTAAACAAACAAACAAGAGGAAAAATGGACAGGGAAGGGACCTAGAGAGGGTGCAATGAGATACTGAGTAATCTTTTTGTGCTGCCCAGGCAGTTTATAGCACAATCCAGAAAAGTGTCCCTGCAGGAACTGGCAGAATCTGTGAAAAGGGGATGAATACAGCCTACTTGCTGGGATAATTGTATCTCACAATGAGGGATAAATTAAGAAGTTATACATGTGATACACCATCTGTGTCTGTTTTTGTTATTTTCTCCATATACATCTGTTTCTATTCAGCTATAGGGCAACACTCCATCATATTATGCAGACCAGAATAACACAGAAAGTTCAGTTTTGTTGACAAAAAGAAACTTCTCTTCCTAAATATATGGTAAGGCAGCACAGTAATTTTTGATCAGTAAGCTTTGAAAATTAAAACAAGAGAGTTGATCCAAATATATTCACATTTTACATTTGATATTTATAACTCTGGATGAAAATCTCCAGATTCCAACATGTAGTTGTAACTTCAATCAGATGCTACAGGGGTAGGTATTTATTTTTTGGTCCCAGCTCGAATGTAACTGACATCTGGAGTAAAAGAGAAAATAAATTTTAAAATCTACACTATGTATATACAGAAGTTAACCTAGATACAAAACAAAGAAGGATATCCAATTGTATTGGTGAGCTTCTATGATTTTGTATCTGATCTCAGGTCCTAGCTGGAAACTGAGCTTGGGAAATTTCCTTAGTGTCTTTCTCATCTACTTCTCTTCTGACCTACAAGCACAGCTTTGACAACTGAACTAGCCAACCAGTACTTGATGTACTTACTGTTAGATAACGTCTCAAAGTAGTTTCTCAGGCACTTCCAAAAGTGATTGTTATAACTGTTGCTCATGTACTTTCCATTTTTTTTTTTATCCTCATAATTATATGTGTGACTAATGTGGCTTTAAAATTCTTTCAAATTCTGGATGTTTTTAGATGCAAAAACAATATAATGTCACATTCAGAGAAAGAAATATAATCTAGTTAAATACAGAAACCTTGCAAACCTGGACAAACAGCATCCAGTCTGGAGTTGCAGAGAAGAGTGGAGAGATGGTACCTATTCTTGCTTGAACCAGAAAACACAATTTCATGCAGCCCCTGTAAACTGAATATATATAAAATAGATAGGGTCCTTCTGAACTATAATTGTGGAAATTGAAATACAGAAATGTAAGTACTGTGGCTGGTTGCCACAAATCAGAATATAATTCAGGCGGGAGAAACAAACCAACCAATCCGGCAAATTACATTGTTTTTCTCATTCAGTCATTGTGATAAATTCCATACTTTCAGGATTATCCTAGTAATCTAATTCTACCAATTTTGTAGTACTCTGAGATACCGATCTCAACTAGGTTTTAGTATGTTCCTAATTAACTCCGGTTTTTTTCCCTCTGAGAAGACCATCTATCAAAATATCTGTATGGTTGAGAACCACTAAGGAAGGAGCCCTGACAAGGACTGCAGATGTCAATAGCATGGTCTTTGAATGGCTTGCCAGGTCTTGGATTGTTTCTGGGATGTGGTTAGATTTTAGGATGACATTTAAAATAATAACTTTAGTAAACTCCTTCCACAGCAATGCTCCCATCTAACAGAGCTCAAGACTGAGAGACAGAATTCTTTCTATGATGAACTTCTTCTAGGAATAAGAGAAACATTTCTGAAAGAACACAGAGAACACAAAAAATAGACCATAACCTGATTCTTTCAAGGATTCTGTAATTGCCTTAATGGAAAACTAAAAGGGTCAGAAAATTGTTAGACCCTTTCTTAACACAGTCCTTATAACCTCTAGTTGAGCTTATTAGCTTTGGGCTTAGTATCCCACTAAAGCTAGCAATTAGTGGAACAAGACAATAAAACTTCTATCACCTCAAAATCAATTCTTAAATGTATGAAAAATAGATAACAGCCCATATTGTACATTAAAATTTTGATTGTAAAAATCATTATGTGTAATTTGAATGCTCACACAATGTCTTTATTTTGTGCGTTTATTTTTCCTGTACTGAGCATATGCTCAGGGGAGGGCAGGGCAGGGCGGGGCTTTATCAGCCATAAGCAGCACGGATGTTGCAGTTGTTCTCTATGAATGACTTGCAAAGTGATAAACAAACCCATCATGTTAGGTAAAAATAACTGATGTGAATCTACGTGCTTTCCCTGAGATACATCCTGGATGACATTTCACTGGTGTTCATATCACCTAGTTTCAAGAATTCACCCTCTTGTGAGAAAAATGTAGAAAGGATTGATTATCCTATAACATTTTTATCACATGAACAAGCAAGTATGTAACAAAAATTTAGACAAAGAAGCCTGGGCTCAAGAAAGTAATTTGTAAAAGCTCAATCTAGTTTTTACAGGAAATAGACATTATACCAAGGGGGAAAAACAATCAATCAATCAATCAAACAAACAAGCAAAATCAAACCAACAACTACACACACCTTTTTGGGGGTCTAACAGCTGTGTTATTGTAATTGCTCAATTGTCACCTGCACTCCTCTCTATTCCAACATTATTCCCTGGGCACTCATTTTCTGCCTTATGTCATTTGGCATTTAACGCTTGTAGCTCCTAGGTTCAAGACGAATTTAGATATAAATGCTCAGACTGTAACAATGAGGGTGGTACACGCTCTTTGCAAAGCATCTTAATGATCAGACCAGTCATTCATTAAGTGGGAGAACTGAGTTCTCATTATTAATTACAAACCATACTTTTCCCATCCCAGAAAAATTCCTTACTGGAAGATAAAAAACTGACAAGTGGAAGAATAATTTTCAATGTACTTGTTAAAGATACAGGATTTCAAAAAATAAAAACATTCTGAAGCTATAAAAATGGGTAGATTAGGTTCCCGTTTCTGGGTACATAGGTGAAGAATGAGATACTAAGAATTCTGCTCTCTAGCCTTCTATATTTTTTTGTTGGTGGGAACTTTTTTCAGTTTATTTTGATTTGCTGGTGTTCTGTTTGGGTGTTTTTGGTTGTGGTTTTCTTTTTTTGTTTGTTTGGTTGGTTGGTTTTGGGTGGGTTTCTTGCTTGTTTGTTTTTGTTTCCTCCAGTGATAATATTTTGCAAAACATAAAAATAATCAAGTAATCAAAACCATGACAGCAAACATTCTCCTACGTGGCATATCCTTACCAATTCATGCTACTTAACAGATTTGTTCTTATCACTACATCCCTTACTATTGTGTTGGTCAGATTTGTATGTTCTGGTTTCTTTATCCTTGGGCCAAGCAAACTTAAAGGAGCAGACACTTTGCTTCCACATGCCCTTACACTCAGCCAGTATTATGACTCACTGCTGTCTCCACTTTTTCTTTTTTTGTCACACTGAGCAAGTAATTCTGTGGGAGAAAGCTTCATACTCACTCAAGAACACATAAATTTTTGAGTCAGTAGCAGAGATTTAGCTTCAATTTACTCAGTATTTGTACATTGCTTTCAAAAATGAACCTTCCAGTATGTTTGGGAGGTTATTTTTAAAGTTTTGAGCTGTCAAAATAGATTGATTCTCATTGATAAGTTAAAGCTTAGAGTAACGGTTTGGTAGATGGAAGAGGAATGGGGAAGGGGGATATCACCATTTCTACAAAGAGAACTTTATTACCAAATCTTCAAACAGATTTTCCAAGAGTCCATGCTATGAATCTGGCTATTGTGTACAGATGATAAAGTGTCAAGTACCGGTGATAACTCACATGGTGTCGATGTTTCAAATCCAACAGACGGCTTTGCCAGAATGTCATATATCTCTCTCCCAAACTTTTTGGAAACTTTTTGAGCTTATCTTATACTGAGAATGGAGGCTTCAATAGAAGGCTTTATCTGTCACTTGCTAGACCTTCTGATTTTCTTAGAGAGCTTAGTGTCCCACAGTATTTTGAAAGACCTGAGTACAAAAAATTACAAAGTCAAATATACAATTAATCAGAGGTGATAAGAGGTTAAATTTGCAACTGTACGTGAATCTTTATGACTGAAATTTATATCTACCTTCACTGTAATTAGGATTCAGGCCACTAGAGTCTGGTTCAATTCCACTGTCGTCAATAAACCTTTGGAAAAACCATTGCACTTGACCTATATTGAGAGGGCAGGAGACCAAGTATAAAAAAAGACATTTAAATGAATACTATAAAGCCATTCTATGGAATGGCATTTAGAGACCTATGATGGACAGCTTACTGGCACTAATTTCCTAGAAACAGAAGTAGAAACAGAATCAATTACTCAGAGGAAGTAAAAAGCAGAAAAAAAGTGTAAAGCAGAAAAAACAGAACATTGACATGCTACATTTTCTTCTCAACACTAATTTCCAGATAAGAGTCATCAAGAAAGAATGTGGTGATTATGCCAAACATCAATCAAACAAAGAAAATTAATACTATTGCCTTGATGCAATTATGTTACTCTAAAGCTTTCTCTAACTAATCTTATTAATAAATGAGTTAAATTGTTAACAAGTATGTGGGGGTGGGGGAACCAGCAGAATAAATAACAAGGATTTCAGACCACAGAGACACATATTAAGCCAAAAAAAGTATAGATGTGTATGTACTTTCTGATGGAGACACAGACAGTCTTGGGGCTGTTCTTTTCAGTTTTGTGTTTAAAACAATAGACGTAAAATTTTGGCTGTAGGCATAGAAAAGTTTTTTTTGTACCGAAGATATGTCATCTAAGTATTTGAATATAGAATTTAATTAAATTTCTTCATAATTAGGCAGTACCACTATTATCAAATGTCTTTTGATACTCTGAAGAGAAAAACAATAACTAATATAAAGAGCTCTGAAACTACCAGGTCCCTAGCCCCCCTCTTCTGCTTCCCCAAAACTCAAGAGCCTAGTCTTTCTCAGTCATCTCTTTCATTAAAAACAAATAAAATAAAAAGGAAAAAAGAGAATCACAGCAACAATGAAAGGGGTTTTGTTTGTTGATTGTGAAAATTTAATATGAATCCATAGAAAATGCAGTTCCAATCAAGAAAAATTCACTCAATTTGGGTTGCTTATTCTCTGAATAAAGAAATAAAACCTCATGGAAAAGCCAAATCTTGAATATATTACTTGCTAGAGTATTTATCAAACTCCTGAAGGAATACATGGATATTCAGTTTGTCATTTTATAGTTCATTAGTTGTTTCTCAGTTACTCTTAAGCTGTGTTCAGGATTCAAACCCATTCTTATTCATCAACCATTTGTAGAAAGAAAAGAAAGTAGTTGGGGTGTTTTTTCTGAAAAAGCTCTTGACCTTGTTATCTCTTTATCCACAGCTTGTTTTCTCTAATTTTAAAACTTCACCTTATCAGCTACTGAAAGTGTATGATTACTCTTTTATTCGTGTAAATTTATGTACATTTAGTAGATTGCAATCATTTATGGTCTCTTTTCTAAAAATGTGGTTTCTGCTCTCTTATGTTTGTTTCTGAAATTCTAATAGCTCGGTTTTTTGTCCTTCTAAAAATGTGTTATTCCTAGGCTTTGATATGTTTCTTAGTTTTATGTGCAGCTCCATTTTCTGTTAGACTGATACATCTGAAAATGACCTGCAGTCAGCAATTAATGCATTAGCCAGTGATCTACAAGATAAATGTTATTCATAACATATTTTGACTTTCACAATTTTATAAATTCCACTGTCTGCATCATCTTGCATCTTGTGAGCATTAAACTAGGAAGTAAACTTCAAGCACTTACTGTGTTAAGTTTTCAACTTTGAATCCTTTCGAATTACTTGTTTCTGAATTGATTTGCAAGATAATATTTATCTTCTGTCCTTTGGTAATAGAGTTTGCTGTAGGAAATGACACTTTATTCCCTCTCCACCGGTTTTAATTGCACAGCGATTCCATTTTCTTGTTATGGTATCTATAGTTTGTTATCACCAATATAAATCAAATAATTTCCTCCTTATATCTGTGTATATACCGTAAAATTTTCTCCATTACAACTCTGATACATAGCTTATCCGGTCATATAGAATAAGACTAGGAAACAGTTTTAGTATAATGCACTCAGTGTCTACAAAAACCCCAAGCAATCAAATAAATATGAGATAAATCTAAACATAGATAGAGAATTCCCAAAGTTACCTGCCATGCTAGCTGCCACAGAAGTTTTTAAAAAGTTTGAATTGTTGTAAGTTAATGTGAATTTTCCTACAATGATCCAACATCTAGATGGGTTATTTACTGTTAGTCATTAAAAAGTAGAAATTATCAAAATCCATATTATTAAGAGTCCAACAGCTTACCCTTGGCATAAATCTAAAGTAAAAGTGAGTTTCCTGACAGACACGGTAATGTAAGCAGAGCAGAAAGATGTGCTACTACCTTACTGTGAACTTACCTAAAATACTTCTTTAAGAGCAGAACAGAGACAAGTCTTTGATTGCCTGGCAGCTACAGTTGTCCTCACAAGATCTAGGAGAGATGAAATTTGAAAGGTTCTACTCATTGTACATATTCTACTGATTCCTCCGCCTGCTACTCCCATTTCTTTTATTGAAGGATAATGACGTTTCTCACATAAAAGATTGGAGTGTATGTGGAGACAGAAACTAGGCTATGTTCTTGCAGCCTCATCTTATGTCATAAGTGTTTCTTTCCATTCTCTTAATTCTCTTTCCTTTTCCAGGCTGATGCTGAAAAAAAAAGATAACCCTTGTACTCTTTTTTTATATGAGCGAGAAATAAACTATGTATCCTTGTTGAAAAGGCTTTCTCTTTTGAAGCTACAGGCTTCCTAAAGAATCTCAGGAATTAATTCTTATCTCTGAATTTCCTTCAAAACTGACACAAAAGGGGAGACAAGGTGTTCTGTTTTTTGTCGGGGTGGAATTAGTTTTTGTCACAGTAGATAATTCAGGGCTACATTTTGGATGTGTGCTGAAAACAGTGTCAAAACCACAAAGATGTTTTTGTTGCTGCTGAGCAGCACTTGCACGGCGCTTTCTGCTCCTCACATGAGCCCACCAGCAAGGAGGCTGGGAGTGCACAAGAAGTTGTGGAGGGACTCAGCTGGGACAGCTGACCCTAACCGGCCAAAGGGATATTCCAGACCAAATGGCATCATGGTCTGCAATAAACTAACGGGATGGTTGGCTGGAGGGGCTGCTGCTCTGGGATTGGCTGGGCATCACTTTTCTTTCTCGTGTTTTCTCTCTCTCTCTCTGTCTCTGTGTCTCTTATTTTCCTTTTCATTACAATTTTAAAAATTATAATAATTATTAAGATTTTATTTTCTCTTATTTCAATTAACAAATTGTTCTTATCTCAACCCACAAGTTTTCTCACTTTTATTCTTCCAATTCTCTTCCCCTCATCCTGCTGAAGGGGAGTGAACGAGCAGCTGTGTGGTGCTTAGTTGCCAGCTGGGATTCAATGATGACATGAGGAGTTCAAATGTACAAGGGAAATCTATATAAAATTTAACAGGGATTAGTTGTGTGAAAAAATTCACAATTAACAGATTTCAATGATATGTATAGAACTCTCAAACAGATTTAGACAGGATATAGGAATGACTAAACTGTAGAGAATCACAGGACCAGTTCTTTAAGCTTATCTCCTCTGTTTCTGCACTGCTTTTATCCTTCCTCCTAAGGGCATGTGAAAAATATACATATGAACTATGCACTAATTTTTATGTTTGTTTTATTGCTTTTTTTTTCAAGTGTTTATTGTTGTCTGGCTTGATTTATATATGACTTTATGAATGTAAAAAGATAAATATTCATTTATACAGGATCTTTTCATTTGACCACACAGAAAATGTTTTAAGCCACTACAGTACCTGAAAAAACAACTCATTCAATGTACAGAATTAATTTGTCTACTGCTTAACAAAGATTGTACTCAATAAGTTATAGGGTTAGACACCCCAACAGAAGTAGTTGTTAAGTGAAATTATTCAATGAGCTATGAAATATATTTAGCCAAATCCATTTCTTCCATCGAGAAAATAGCATCTAGCCATTACCCTGACATATCTTCAGAAAGAGAAGATGCTTTTATGCAATTCAAAACATGAATTATGTGGACAGTTTTTCAGTGTTTTTCTGTAAATAAAATTAATATTTAGAAAACAAGTGAGAAAGAAAAAGAAAGTGTACAGCATTTTTAAAAGAAAGGTTTTTAACAGCAAATTTCATACTTACAGTCTCTTCTCCACAAATTGGTAACAATTTTATAAATATTGAACTTTATATCAGATCCTTCAGGCAGCAACTGATAAAAATAAACTAATGGTGTTTCTAAGAACAGCTGCTTATATAGTTGAGGAAATGTTGCCTGTCTCTTTTTCTGCTGCTTAGAGTGTTATTGAAGAATAATATTTTGGTGTTTAAAGATATACAACTGTTTAGATTATCTTAGCTATGGTTGTCACATGAAAGCTAAGTATATGTTATCATAAAATCATAGAATGGTTTGAATTGGAAGGGACCTTAAAGGTTATCCCAGTCCCTCGCCATGGGCAGGGATACCTTTCACCAGACCAGGTTGCTCAGAGCCCCGTCCAAACTGGCCTTGAACACTGCCAGGAATGTGGCAGCCACAGCTTCCCTGGGCAACCTGTACCAGGACATCACCATCCTCATAGTAAATAACTTCCTCCTAATACCTAATCTAATAATATTCTTTCAGTTTAAAGCCATTTACACTTGTCCTGTCTCTAAATGCTCTGGTGTAACGTCTCTCTCCACCTTTCTTCAGCTGGATTCAAGATGGAGCAGAGGGAGTGTCAGCCTTCAATTAACAAGATTTATGAATGTATCAAAGTCCTCAGAAATATAAAAAACTGTGAACTGTGCAAGAATGCATGTAATACTAAGAATAAACAACAAAGGGCTTCTAATAGACTGGTCCTTTTTTCACTTTTTATCATAGAATCAAAGAATATCCTGAGTTGGAAGGGACTCACAAAGATCACTGAGCCCAGCTTCTGGCCCTACACACAAGGACTTCTTAACCCTCTACTTTTCCACATTGATTTCTCACAATTCCCATTTGATTCCCACTTGCCCTGCCTCTGCTTCCTCACCTAAACATTGTAAATAAGTAAACCTCCCCCATCCTTGAAGGGGATCTGGAGAACCTCCCCTGCTGACTCAGGGTGATGGTTGTCTGCCCTGGGTCCATAGGGCTCCAGGAACAGCTCTGGGAGGACCAGACCAGCAGCTTTTATTTCTGACAGGGGTGTTGTTCCCCCACCTGCCATTCCTCCCCTGTGCTCCTTCCTATTGGTAGAAATAAAAGTTTAATTATGTAAACTAGTGGTCATCAACATATATAAGCAGTTGTTTTGTTTTATTGCTTAAAGTTTGATGAAAAGTTGTCAGAGACAGTAGTATTAGAGTGTTCTCTTTAGTCAAATATTTACTGGGACATTTTCTTGTTTAGACGAAAACTTAACTTTCTTTATATATCTCCTTGAGTGCTTCCTTTGCCAAGTAGACAACAGTCTCTTCAACGAGATTCAACCTGAACAATTGAAGGTCTGTGCTCGCTGGCTAGGTGAAGGAGCTGAGAATAACACTGAGATAAATAAGTAAACTACAGCTTTAAGAAATACAGTTTCAACAGCCAAGAAATATGTATCCTTTTAAAATCTGGAGGGGTATTGTCAGCTTACTAAACTTTAGTTTCAACAGAGGACTGACTGTAAGTATGTGAAATAGTGTAGCCTAGAGGGGAACCCACAGGAAGAACAGCTGAGGTCACTTGCTTTGTTCAGCCTGAAGGAGACTGAGGGGAGACCTCATTGCAATCTCCAACTTCTTGTGAGGGGAAGAGGAGGGGCAGGCACTGATCTCTTCTTTCATGACCAGTGACAGAACCCAAGGAAATGACATGAAGCTGAGTCAGGTAAGGTTAAGTTACATATTAGGAAAAGGTTCACTACCCAGAGCGTGGTTGGGCACTGGAACAGGCTCCCCAGTGCAGTGGTCACAGCACCAGCCTGACAGTTCAAGACGCCTTTGGAAAATGCTCTCAGGCACATGGTGTGTGTGATTCTTGGGTCTGTCCTGGGCAGGGCCAGGACTTTGATGATTCTAGTGGGTCCCTTCCAACTCAGGATATTCAGTGATTCTATGATAACTGTAATTCCAACACTGAGAATGAAATTTGAAAGAGATCCTTTCCTGACTTCTGAAATACTTTAAAAATCCTGTCTAACGGAATCTAGTCCACATTTATGTTGTACTAAATCACCTGAATAAGCAAAAAAAACAAAGCACAGACTGAGACATATGCAAAGCCATATTCTCAGGCACCAGATGCTCTTACTACACAAGTTGTTGTCATTAAAATGAAAAATACATGCTCCTTGCTTGTGACATTCAATCAGTTATGCCAGGCTTCTGGTAGCAGGCTATTTACAGACAGTGGCTCCAGCTGTGTTGCTTCATTTCTATGCATGGGCTGAATACATGAAGTCAGACTCTGCACAGGAGCCAAGGTATATATGTGCTGTGCTCTGCTTAGTTTAGGATTTACCCTGCCAGGTCTTGTTTCTGACACAGAACACACATATTCCAGCTTTATTTTGCTTTGTGGATTTTTTTTTTCCTTTTCTTCTGTTCTTTTTTATATTAGACTATCTAATTATTGAAGAAATGCATTAATTTCACAGAAAAAAAAATATTTTCTAGAAAATGTTGTTTCTGTTCATGTAAGAGATCCTAAAGGAATGAAAAATTGACAACACTATGATATGCAGATATACAGAATAACAGTAACAAAAGTCTCCCAATCTAACTACCAGCTAGTTTGCTAATACTGACAGAACAATACTTATTTTCAGTTTTCCCAAACCTTGATACTGCTTTTTCCATCACCCCTAATTAAACTGATTCCCCATATTTTGTTGTTCAGTTGATTAACAAATTTTGCTGTATTTCAAAATAAGGAAACTGGAGTGCAAACTGAGTAGAAGAACTGATCTATAAATTATAACTCAATTTCCTCAGCAAATAGATAGCTCAGAACCTAGTAATATTCAGATTAATAAAATCACAATGGGGATTTTTATAACAAAACAGGAAAATAAAAACAGGGTTGAAACATAAGCCATCCAAAATTAGTGATAGTGTTTGGCTGTAACCTTCCTGCTTATGGAATTCTCCAAAAATTACTAATTTTTACTTCTATTACAACCAAGACACTAATGAGCTTGCAGGTTTTTTTCAATTTTAATTGCTATAAATTGCAGATATTGTAACATAGCAAGAATTATACTAAAAAGAAAATTCCAATCACTTACATATTTCAGTGACCAAATCTACAACAACAACAAAAAAAAGATTTCAAAGGCTAATGTTATCAATAACAATTTTGACAATTTTCTAAACTGACATGACAAATTGTCCCCATCCAGTATCTAAACACCCACACAGTGTCTCTCATTCTCCTCTTCCTAAGCAGAATGGAAGAGAGAAGTAAAGCAAAACCTGAAAAATCATGGGTCAACATAGCAACAGTTTAGAATGTGAAGGATGAAGGAAAATAACAGGTGATACAAAGGCAATCATTCACCACCTTTCACAAGCAGACTTACGTCCAGCCACCTTGGAGGATAGTGCCACTGCTTTTCAATCTACTACTAGTGGTCAATTTTGGGTCAACTGTCCCATCCACGTTCCCCCCTAGTTTCTTGCCCAGTTCCAGACTACTTTTTCTGGAGCAGGACAAACTGGGAGGAAAAAGGAAAAAAAAAAAGAAAAAAAAAGGAAAAAGGGTAAATTGGTAAATTGTAAAGCCTTGATCTGCTCTAAGCTTTGTTTAGCAATACCCCAAACACTGTAGTCTTATCCACACTTTTGGCCAGCAACCCAAAACACAACACCATGTGGGCTGCTACAAAGAAAGCTAACTCCATCCCAGCCAGAGCCAGTACAAGTAATTTACTTCCCAATCAAAAGATAACCTAGTTTTGATCCCCAATACATGGTTTCTCAAATAGAATTTTTTTTACTGCTACAAGCAAAATGGCAAACTTTAAATTTCTGCCATATTGCAAGAATGAACTGCCTTGGTTGTGCTGTTCACAATATCACCCACGATATGCCATGGAAACACATCAGTGAGTAATTGAATTAGAAAGTTTATAGTCTTCTTCAAATTCTCTCAGTTCTTTTATCAGCAACAGAAGATGATACACACTCTGCCCACATTTTTGGGCCCGGCAGTGAGAAGTAACAATAAAGGGGCAAGAGGAAGATAATCAGATGCTTACGTAGTGTCTTAAGCATTTCAACAACAGCAGTTAAAATCACTGAGGCATATGAAATTCGCAGGATATTTTGAAATTCAGAAATTGTGTCACATGAAACTGCAGATTCTCCATAAAACGAAAAAAAATCTCAGTGGGCTGTTAGACAGAGATTTGTTTCTTGGTCTTCTTTGATATAAACCAAAGTTATATCCCTAGCCCAAAACTTTGGCAGACACATCCACTTGTTCTCAGAGCTACCATTCTCAGGCTTTAGCTTCCAGCACTGTGTCATTCAGATCTTGTTACTACAACTGCTAATAGAGATGAGACTCTCGGGGGATAGCACTCCTCAGCATGACTTAGACAGGATGATACCTTCATAGGTGTCCTAAGACTGCATGTTAGGAGTGTGTTTGAAAGAAAAGCTGTAGAAGCATAACTGAGGAATAATAGGTAGTCCCGATTGATCTGATATTTCACAAGAACATGAAGACTTAGCTCCATTAAAAAGATCAATCTGACTGTCTAGGAAGACTAGAAGTGAAGACTTGAAGGCAATTTGCAGTCAACAGTTACAGCAAATACCACACCTCTCAGAAATAAGACTGATCTACTCAACAGTGTTTAGCTTCCGGGGCTGTAGGCAGTTCAAAACAGACTCAGCAAAAAAAACCAAACCAAACCAAATCAAACCACCAAACAACTCATATACAAAAACTTAATCTGTTCCTTCTTCAACTGAGGACTCCATGTGATTCAGTTAGGCGAGAAATAAGTCTTATGTTGCTTTAATTGCTAATTTTGTATTATGCCTGATTTTTTTGTTAATTAGATTATAGAAAATAAACTGGGTCCTCAGAAAGAACAGTTATTGGTGTTCTTTCTGTATATGAGCATTTTTTCCTGCTAATTTTGCTTCTGATATCCAGAAGGAGTTTATTTAAAGATTAATATTGATTTAATTGGGGGCATTAAATTTCTAGAGTTAAAATATTTTGAACTTGAATATT
>VWZW01005642.1:0-13318 GCA_013397115.1 Edolisoma coerulescens
TTTCACAAATGAATCCTTGTTGTTCCCCCACAATGCATGTGTCGATATCAACATTTATTTCCCTCTTTTTGGGCCCATACTCTATGCTCCAGAGGATAGAGTATAGTCCCATTGGGATTTAAACCTAATGCAATGATTGGGTATATTTCATATACTGAAGCATTGCATATTGTNAAAGGGAAGATCGTAGAGGGTGTTGCCGTTTAAGTCACCGGTAATTGGGACTAGTTTGTTCATTATTACCTCAGAGTCTATGCCATTTAGAACTCCCAATCCTGTTCCCAGGATGCCAGTCATATCCCTCCTGGTTCACCTGGAGGAAGTGAGTACTCGTTTATGCAACCATGCTGTCCATCCTGCGTAAGAGGTTTTCAGGAATGGTGAGCAAGCTGGTTGGATTGTGGAAACATTATTCTGTGTTAACAGCTTAACTCATTTGAGAGACCATGTTGGGTTAAATAACACTCACTGTTGACTTGTATGTTTTATTAAGTAGGAACCAATGTTATAGATGTGAGGACACAGTTCGATAGGAGGCTGAGTTGTTGGAGGCTGAGTGGTTAAATATGGTTCTTCAACAAAAATTTTGAATTGAAGACCCAGGCTCGATCGAGAGTTGGGGTCTGTCCAGAGACACATTACAAGTGTTGGATGGAGTACTTTAAAGGTGTGCCAGCACTCGTACTTAAAAGAGCAGGTATGTATGTTGTTTTTTCCTTTGGCATAATTTAGAACGCCTTCTCTGAAACAAAGGTCAACAGACAAACAACTTTTGTTTGTTAAAAATGCGTTTATTAGCCAGCTGAGAGAAAGCATTAGAGCCCATGCTCTACGAAATGCTTCTCTGTTCCATATAGATTTCAGTGGGTTTATATAGCATTTTTACTACATTTCCTTATTTGGTTAGTGTTCAATAAGCAAGCGGTTAGGTATACATTGCATCAAGCTACTATATTTTTAACCTATTGTTCATGCAGAAGCAGCCAGTCTTCTTTATCTTTCCTGCACAGGGGTAGAGGTATACATTGCATCCAGCTTCTATATTTTAACCTATTGTTCATGCAAAACCAGCCAGTTTTCCTTCTCTCTTCCCTGCACAGGGGTATAGGTATACATTACATCCAGCTGCTTGTCTTCCTGTTTTACCAGTTCTGCTTACTAAATTTCCTGCCCATTATTATCTATTCTGGTATACTGAATTTAAAGCCTTTATTTTGTTAAGTTTTAGTCACATCAATACTTTATTTCACATGTGTTAATTACGAGCTCCTGGTTTCATTCCCCCCTTTTCTTTATCCTGTTGCAAATTCTTTTGCAAGATGTTATTAACAGTCCACAGCACATGAACCTGTTGTGCTACTATTTTAATCTTCCACCACATCCATAAGTTCACGATGGTCAAGAGGCGGGCTGTTATTATTAAAACTAGAACAGGATGGTTGAGGAAGTTAAAAAGCTGAGTAGCCATTGGTGATTTCAAATTTGTCCATCCCAAGAAGACATCCGACCAATGATGCTCTCCTTCTTTCTGTATTTTAGCAATGATTTCGGTAATTTCTTTGACATTGTGTTTGACTGTCCATAAAGCTCAGCACTATGAATTTTTGACTTCTTCAACTAGCCATTCTATATCAGGATGGTACAACATTTGCTTTAAAATGTTAATATCCATTCCAATTTGAAGTTTGGGTACTTGATGATACACATATGTACTCTGTATAATCTCAAAGGAAGTTATTGGTGTGGTATAGTTGACGTCGCATCCACTTATGATCATGAAATTACAAATACAGAAGTCAGCACCATTAGTAGTTTCATTATGAGAATCTATTATGATAGTTGCACATGCAGTTCTCACACAGGCACATACTCTTCCCACATAATATACCTGTGATTGTGCATGGGTTACTGGGGTCATTTCAAAAACACAAATATTGTCTTCGGTGTCCAGACACAGATCCTCCTTTTCAACCACTGCATTTGCCCACATGAAACCCAGTGCCTCCCTAGGTACACATGCTTCAATACTAACAGTTTGCCAGTTCCTAGTTTTATTGTTGAAAATGGCCCAGACATTATGCTGAATGGGTCAGATAACCACGTGAACTCTTATAACTCCAAGGGCCAAAATCAAAAATATACGGTATATTGTTGCATTTTTAATGGTTAATACAAAAGACTGCAGGGTTTTATTCTGTTCATTATATGTGAAATTGACTAATTGCCACCAAGCGGGGAAGTCCTTTTCAAATTGTGTTGTGGTTTCATTTTTAGCAATGATTTCCTTTAATTCTTGTGGAAATTTTCCCAGCTCTCCTTCTCTAATTATTCCTAAGAGTACAGATTGTAACCATAGCTGAAATGGCATATATTGCAATGCTGAAGAAATGTTACCTTGTAGTCATCCCACAAACTCGGCAACTACCTGAAAATCCTGCTGTGTGTGATTGGCCAAGGCGGTTAATAGATCAGCTGCAAAGCTATGGGTATCGGCAAGTGTTAGCAGGGTTGATCTGAGAGGAGTCTGTATCTGTCCAGTATAAGAACTCACAGTGCTTAATTTACTAAGACTTCCTGATCAGTTGAATTTAAGATTCCCAGTCCAGATCCAAACCATCCCATTCGGTCTCTTTTATACTTATGCTTTGATGTCCTGGAATGTATCCACGACTCCCATTCTTTTAGGCTTCGCTGTATAAATGGGTAGCATTCTTGTTTAATTTCAGGAACATTAGCCTGTACTTTTACCTCCAGCTTTTTTAAGAGCATATTGTGGACCTAAAAGCAACAGTTGTTCATTTGTTTGTCTTACCACATAGGGACCTGCGAGTGAAAGATAATATTGTTTTGTGACGCGTTTCTATTATTTCTTCTTCCCCGTCCGCTCTGTTCTCCACTCAGGTTTTGGATGAAAATGCAGAGAGACTTCTCTTTCATGGACTCAGTTTTGTTTATTATTTTCTTATCTATGNGAGCAGGTATGTATGTTGTTTTTTCCTTTGGCATAATTTAGAACGCCTTCTCTGAAACAAAGGTCAACAGACAAACAACTTTTGTTTGTTAAAAATGCGTTTATTAGCCAGCTGAGAGAAAGCATTAGAGCCCATGCTCTACGAAATGCTTCTCTGTTCCATATAGATTTCAGTGGGTTTATATAGCATTTTTACTACATTTCCTTATTTGGTTAGTGTTCAATAAGCAAGCGGTTAGGTATACATTGCATCAAGCTACTATATTTTTAACCTATTGTTCATGCAGAAGCAGCCAGTCTTCTTTATCTTTCCTGCACAGGGGTAGAGGTATACATTGCATCCAGCTTCTATATTTTAACCTATTGTTCATGCAAAACCAGCCAGTTTTCCTTCTCTCTTCCCTGCACAGGGGTATAGGTATACATTACATCCAGCTGCTTGTCTTCCTGTTTTACCAGTTCTGCTTACTAAATTTCCTGCCCATTATTATCTATTCTGGTATACTGAATTTAAAGCCTTTATTTTGTTAAGTTTTAGTCACATCAATACTTTATTTCACATGTGTTAATTACGAGCTCCTGGTTTCATTCCCCCCTTTTCTTTATCCTGTTGCAAATTCTTTTGCAAGATGTTATTAACAGTCCACAGCACATGAACCTGTTGTGCTACTATTTTAATCTTCCACCACATCCATAAGTTCACGATGGTCAAGAGGCGGGCTGTTATTATTAAAACTAGAACAGGATGGTTGAGGAAGTTAAAAAGCTGAGTAGCCATTGGTGATTTCAAATTTGTCCATCCCAAGAAGACATCCGACCAATGATGCTCTCCTTCTTTCTGTATTTTAGCAATGATTTCGGTAATTTCTTTGACATTGTGTTTGACTGTCCATAAAGCTCAGCACTATGAATTTTTGACTTCTTCAACTAGCCATTCTATATCAGGATGGTACAACATTTGCTTTAAAATGTTAATATCCATTCCAATTTGAAGTTTGGGTACTTGATGATACACATATGTACTCTGTATAATCTCAAAGGAAGTTATTGGTGTGGTATAGTTGACGTCGCATCCACTTATGATCATGAAATTACAAATACAGAAGTCAGCACCATTAGTAGTTTCATTATGAGAATCTATTATGATAGTTGCACATGCAGTTCTCACACAGGCACATACTCTTCCCACATAATATACCTGTGATTGTGCATGGGTTACTGGGGTCATTTCAAAAACACAAATATTGTCTTCGGTGTCCAGACACAGATCCTCCTTTTCAACCACTGCATTTGCCCACATGAAACCCAGTGCCTCCCTAGGTACACATGCTTCAATACTAACAGTTTGCCAGTTCCTAGTTTTATTGTTGAAAATGGCCCAGACATTATGCTGAATGGGTCAGATAACCACGTGAACTCTTATAACTCCAAGGGCCAAAATCAAAAATATACGGTATATTGTTGCATTTTTAATGGTTAATACAAAAGACTGCAGGGTTTTATTCTGTTCATTATATGTGAAATTGACTAATTGCCACCAAGCGGGGAAGTCCTTTTCAAATTGTGTTGTGGTTTCATTTTTAGCAATGATTTCCTTTAATTCTTGTGGAAATTTTCCCAGCTCTCCTTCTCTAATTATTCCTAAGAGTACAGATTGTAACCATAGCTGAAATGGCATATATTGCAATGCTGAAGAAATGTTACCTTGTAGTCATCCCACAAACTCGGCAACTACCTGAAAATCCTGCTGTGTGTGATTGGCCAAGGCGGTTAATAGATCAGCTGCAAAGCTATGGGTATCGGCAAGTGTTAGCAGGGTTGATCTGAGAGGAGTCTGTATCTGTCCAGTATAAGAACTCACAGTGCTTAATTTACTAAGACTTCCTGATCAGTTGAATTTAAGATTCCCAGTCCAGATCCAAACCATCCCATTCGGTCTCTTTTATACTTATGCTTTGATGTCCTGGAATGTATCCACGACTCCCATTCTTTTAGGCTTCGCTGTATAAATGGGTAGCATTCTTGTTTAATTTCAGGAACATTAGCCTGTACTTTTACCTCCAGCTTTTTTAAGAGCATATTGTGGACCTAAAAGCAACAGTTGTTCATTTGTTTGTCTTACCACATAGGGACCTGCGAGTGAAAGATAATATTGTTTTGTGACGCGTTTCTATTATTTCTTCTTCCCCGTCCGCTCTGTTCTCCACTCAGGTTTTGGATGAAAATGCAGAGAGACTTCTCTTTCATGGACTCAGTTTTGTTTATTATTTTCTTATCTATGTTACAGTCACACAGCCTGTGCTCTCTAGTTAACAAGGTGGTAAAATGGCCATGAGTTCTGTCTTCCAAGGTCTTTTAAAGCCCAAATCACCCAATTATAACATTTACTAATCTACTTCCAATAACTAATTTTGCTAGGCTCTGCATTGCAGAATTTTTAAACCAATACCAGTCCACCCAAGTTTGTGAAGAAGAAAGAGAAGTGAAATTAGCCCACACCCAAAATCATCCATCTTGTTACATTCATGCTGCTTATTACTATATCCCAAAAATTCTACGTTTCTTTATATTCCACCCAGTGATATAACACACTTATTTTCAATCACACAGCAGCCATCTCACTGCTATCATATAGTTTTGGCAGTCTCTCCCAAGGTCTCAGGTCAAATGCAGTGTATTTTTGAGGATCACTGTCTGTCAGCACAGAAAGATTAAAAACCTCAGAATTCAGGATTCCAAGTTTTGTATATGGGTCCAGTGTATCCAGTGCTACAGAATTGTTTGTTAGTGTATGGTTATTCATTTTGATTTTAAGTTTAAATGCCCATTGCATGACCCATTCAGTTTGGCTCGTTGTCGAGTATCCAAAGCATGTAATTGTGGTTTCTTCAGATATCTTGACTGCCTTCAGACAAGCATTTCCAAAACATTCAGAAACATTACATTGACCTCTGGTAGTATTATAAAGGATATTTATTTTACTAAAGTTCCTAGTATAAATAGTTGTGCATTCTGAGTACCTAGGCACATAAAAAGATGTGGTTGAGACATCAAGATTCCATAGATATCCAGGTCAGCACCACAAGGTCATAGAATTGGGCATGATATGTCCTAATAGGGTGGTTATGTTCTGAGCTACCCCTCCAGTTGGTCTAGTTAATGTTCCTGATGGCTTGGAATAGCCCAAGGATGAAATTAGGTTCCTAAAAGCAGGTTCTACATGAGATCCATTCCACGTACTAAGCATGCAATCAGTATAATCTGTTGCTCTAGTTACAGGAGAGTTAGCTACTGGAAGTAATATTGGTTGGGTCAGATTATCATCAGACTCAATTATTACATAGCTATATGATGCTCATGCACCTACCCAACCTATGCATCACAGAAGGGGACTATTTTGTGTTAGGTCAATTTCTATAACACAAAAATCCTGATAGAGAGCACATGAAAATGAATTCACACACTGCTCATTAAGAGGGTCATAGATGTGCATGGTCACCGTAGTAATCTTATCTACAACATGTTTATGAGTTTCGAATTTGCAAGCCATAGAGATCTTACTTTCAGGTGGGGCAAGAAAGGCGGGCATGAAATTAGGTCTTCCCCAATCTTCGACCGTTTGGTCGTTAATTCTTAAAATGGTGTAAATAGTTTTAACCTTTTTAGTCCCTTTTACCCCATTAGGTCCTGAGTACGCTTGAGTGTTCCATCCACCAGGATCCTGCAGGCCAAGGAGATCTTGATGGTAGTGGCAGTCATTTACTGTGTGTCATTTACACACATTTCGATTAGAAGTATCAGGAAGACTATGATCGTGTAAAACACATTTTGGTTTCTCCTTTCTGAGATCAATTTTTGGATTCCACTTGTCTCTTGTGGAAGTTTATTAACTGTGGAATAATGTATCCAAGAGGTTAACCCTTTAAGCTTAATGGCTGTATAAGTGGTTAAAAGTACCAAATAGGGTCCTTTCCATTTTGGCATAAGGGGGTTTCCCTCAACTGATTTTATGTACACCTGGTCTCCAGGTTGGATATTGTGGAGAGGAGCATCTAATCCTCTTGCTCGTGCACTCGAAATGTGTCGATTTATTCTCTGCAATTGTTGCGTTAGCTGGATACCATAGTCTTGGAGATACCCTTCCCCAACTTGTACAATATCTTCCCCAACTTGTACAATATCTTCCCCTTGATAGTTATGTTTATATGGTCTCCCATACAATATTTTGAAGGAACTCAGTTTTTCTTTTGTTCTTGGTTTTACTCAAATTCATAATAAAGCCAAAGGTAGGGCCTGGGGCTAAGACATGTTGGTCTCTTGTCCAATTTTGACTATCTGTTGTTTTATCAGATGATTCATTTTTTCTGCCTGGCCGTTGGCCTGGGGCCTATACGGTGTGTGTAAGTGCCAGTTGATTTGGAGGGCATTGCAAAGTTGCTGTACAATCTTTACTATGAAATGTGGCCCTCGGTCAGAGGAAATGTCTAAAGGTACTGCACATCGAGGTATTATAATATTTAACAAAACTTTGACAACCTCTTTGGCTTTATTTGTTTGAGTTGGAAATGCCTCAGGGCACTCTGAGAAGGTATCAGTCAATACCAAAAGATATTTATACCCCCCTTTTTCTTGGGAGTTCAGAAAGGTCAGTTTGCCAGTGTTGTCCAGGATATTGTCCCTTGGCTATTTTGCCAAACTCAACTCTGTTATTAGTTTGTGGATTGGTTCTAAGACATCTCACATCCTTGGGTTACCTGCTTTACAGTAGAGTACAGGCTGCATCCCACTATTGTCCTTATCAAATAATTATGTAAGGCATCTCCTCCCCAGTGTACACGATTACGTTCATGTTTAACTAATTTCCATAATGCTCTTTCAGGTGTTACTATTTGTCCCTGAGGAGTTACATAAATATTAGCTTTTAGTTCTGCTCACAAATCTTTTGCTAATTCTAGGTCTTTCTGAGTATATGATATATTACTGTCATATTGCACCTTACCTTCAGGAATTAATGCCTGAAATTCAGCATTGCTTTGTTCTGCTACCCTTTTTGCAGCCTGGTCAGCCAACCTGTTACCTCTTTCATGGTCCGTTTCTCCTTTCTGGTGTCCCCTGCAGTGCATAATTGGGACTTCCCTGGGTAACAGCACTGCCTCCAGTAGCTTTAGGATTTCTTCAGAATGTTTAATTTGTTTCCCTTGTGTTGTTAATAACCCTCTTTCTCTCCAAACTGCTCCATGGGCATGTACCACTCCAAAAGCATACCTTGAATCAGTTCATATATTAATTCTCTTGTCTTGAGCCAGCTGAAGGGCTCAGGTTAATGCTATTTCCACCTTCTGAGCCAAAGTTCCAGGTGGCAAAGGCTGAGCCTCTATTACTTCCATCTCAGTGGTAATTGCATATCCTGGTTTATGTTGTCCAGCTCTTATGAAACTGCTCCCGTCGGTGTACCAGGATTCTGCCTCCAGAATTTGAGTTTCCTTAAGATCAGGACGGCTAGAATAGGTGGACTCCAAAGTCTCAATACAATTGTGCTGTAAAGGCTCATCATTCGTCTGACATGTTGCCAGAAATGCTGCAGGGCTAACTAGAGAAGAGGTTAGTATAGTAATGTCATCTTGGTCAACTAGGATAGCTTGGTACTTGAGAAACCTGGAGGGTGATTGCCAATGCCCACCCTTTTGCTCAAGAACTGCTGTCACTGAATGTGAGACGAACACAGTTATTTGTTGACCTAAAGTGAATTTTCAGGCTTCTTGGATGTTTAAACCAACAGCAGCTACTGCTCGCAGACAGCTGGGCCATCCCCTACTTCATGCAGTTGTGTTGACAAGTATGCTACCGCTCTCATATGGACCAATTGTTTGAGCCAGTACTCCTAATGCCATTCCTTGCCTCTCATAAGAGAAAAATTGGAATGATTTTGAGACATCTGGCAAGCCCAGAGCAGGTGCTCTTTTCAATTCTTCCTTCAGCTTTTGAAAGGCTTTCTTACCTTCAGATGTCCATTCCAGGTCTCTGGGATTGTCCTTCAACAGTTGGTATAGTGGTTTAACCAGCAGTCTGCAGTTACCAATCCAGAGTCTGCACCATCCAGTCATTCCTAGAAAGGTTCTCAATTCTTTGGTGTTAGTAGGCAGTGGGGTTCAATGTATAACCTCTTTGCATTCCTGGCTTAGTCATTGCTGCCCTTGGAATATCTTGTATCCTAGGTAAGTGACCTCCTGTTTGATTATTTGAGCTTTATTTCTGGATACTTTGTATCCACTTAGTGCCAGGTAATTTAATAGGCTTATGGTCCATTCCATACAGTCCTTTTTGGTTTCAGTGGCTATAAGGAGATCATCCACATACTAACAAAATTCCATTTGGAGAGGGACTTACCCAGCTTTCAAGATCTTTAGCCAATTGGTTTCCAAATATAGTTGGACAATTCTTGAATCCTTATGGTAATACAGTCCAAGTAAGTTGAGTCCTCCTTCCAGTTTCTGGATTTCCCCATTCAAAGGCAAACAGATTTTGGCGGCTGGGATTCAGGGGTACACAGAAGAAAGTATCTTTGACATCTAAAACAGTGAACCACATGTACTCATCATTCAATTTGGTTAGTAAGGTATATGGATTTGCAACCACTAGGTGGAGATCTGTAGATGCGACCGCTGTTCGACCTTAACATCTGCATGAGAAAACGCATACCAAAGGATCATGACCAGCCATAAATACTTATGTGAGAATGCTTTAATTAGCAACTCCGAACACGGAGCTGCGAGGGATGTGTGAGGGATGCATGAGAGTGTTTGCGATAAGAACAAGAAACATCCTGCTCTGCTATTTGTTTGCATGTTGGCTCGTCTCCTGCTCCACTGGATTATAAACAGCAAAAACATATAAAAAGCTCACGTGTGCTTAATAAAGTGATTCTGTTGCACCATAACAGGGTCTGTGCTTCACTTGCTACAAATGATGCCCGACAAGGTACTCGAATCGTGACCCTCCGGTAGCGACGCCGTGTTCGAACCAAGTTGTGTGAAAAGGGGATCCCCGACCTTCATCTCTACCGGCCGGACAGGTGAGACTGCGAACGCAGAACTATGGGACAGTCTTCATCCCATGAGCATAAGCTCTATTTAGAAATTTTGCAAAGAATTTTAAAAGAACAGGGATTTAAAAGCCCCTCAGTTAAGTTAGCTGCTTTATTAGTATGGCTGAATAGTAATTCTAATGTATTCCCCCCCCCGCCCCCAGTTCCTACAACGCTTAAGTGTGGGAAAAGGTAGGAGCTGAATTAGAAGCACAGAAAAAACAAGGATGGCCAGTCACTGACGATATGTTAGTTACATGGAAAATTGTATACTGCCTTAAAAGCTTCGCAGCCTGCTGAGAAAGTTTGTGAGCGCCCTGTCACAGATATTTTAAATTTGGAGATGGATTCGAATGTTAGCCATGTCTATGCTCAAGTACCAGCTTGTGGCAGGGCATAACCCCCTCTTCCCACCACAGATGGCTGGTGTAGATGGGAGAGAGAACCCAGGCGGGCTGAAGGCCCAGCAAGGGTCATCTCTGGTGCCAAAAGGGCTCAGGCCCCCAGCTAAGAATCAACATCTTAGTCTGGAGAACAAATGTGGGAAGAGATAAAAGAAAAATAAATATTCTTGACCAAAAGACACAGCTCTTATGTCTATAAAAGCCCACACAATTATCACAGAGACAGAAGTCTCCTACACACACCCTGAGAATGTGCAAGACTTCTCCCCGGAGTTTGGACGCAGATTCCGTGGTTATTTTCCTGGGAACTGAGGGAAAGGATTTCGATGTGTGCTCCATCAGGAACTGGATGGTAAGAAACATTGGATCCTAAGTTATATTATTTCTTCGCTAGCTGTAAAATTCATGGTACCTTTAACCCTGCGTGTAATACTAGTTGCCTGGTTTTTGTCTTATTCCTGTGTTGTAATAGTCTGTCTTATGTCTGTTAGTTTTGTGTCTATTAAATAAATAATTCATTCTATAATAGACTGAATCAGCCATTATTAAAGAACTTGTGAACGAGAGTGGGTCTTGGGGTTCTGGCTGCCTCAATAAAGCTACTGACTGCTGCCAGAGGCCTGGGNCAGAGGCCTGGGCAATAGGCAGGGACTTATTTAAACCCACATCATCCGTTCATAACACAGCTGAATTAGGAAACAAGGACCCTCAGGAGCCTGGCTATCCTTTTGATCCTGGTCCTATTGATCCTATTGAGAAGGGGCCTGATCTTTATCCTCCTTGAACTCCCATAAAAAATTCGGCTGCTGCATTTCCCACTATGGCTCAAGTGTTAGCTAATTCTTTCCGTCCTCTGCCTACAGCTCCTTCACCCGAATTCCCCCTGCAATCTCATTCACCTCCGACATTAATAAAGAAATGCAGGGAAGAAGCCCTAAAAAGGGGAGATATTTCCATGTTATTGGCCATGCCTGTCTATTATCAGCCTAAGAAACCCCCTCAGTATGTACAATCTCTGTTTAAATTAATAAAAGAAGTTCGTAACGCTGTCCGAGATCATGGACTGCAAACGCAGTATACTATGGGATTGATCAATTCTATTAACCAAGGGTACACTATGGCTCCTAATGATTGGCAAATGCTTTTTAAACTTATACTAACATCAGCACAATATACAGTGTGGCTGGGGGAATGGAAAGATCTTGCTACCGTACAAACTATGGACAACATTAAATATTTAGAAGCAGGCGGTCTCAATGAACTGCTGGGGCAAGGCACGTATGCTACCCCCACTGTCCAAGCTAATTTAGATAGCGCAGTGCTACAGCAAAGCTCCGAGCTAGCCATAAAGGCTCTTAAAAGAGTCCCAGAGTCTGCACGAAAGGAATCTTCCTTTGCGTCTATTCGGCAAGGCCCTCAAGAATCATATGTAGCATTCATTGATAGATTGCAGACAGCCATAATTAGGCAAATAGAAAATGAAGAAGCAGCTACTATATTGTTATTACAACTAGCCTTTGAAAATGCTAATGCGGACTGTCAGAAAGCACTGGCTCTCTGTAAGGAATGAGCATGCTAATTTACCCACTTACATCAAAGCCTGTCAGAATGTGGGGACAGAGGAACACCATGCGTCTTTTTTGGCTGCTGCCTTACAGCAAGCCTCTAATACACATAAGAAAACTGGCCCCTGGTGTTTTAATTGCCAACAAGAAGGGCATTTACAGAGAAATTGTCCCACTCAAAGGAAAGGAAAGAAGGGGCCCCCCCACCGTCCCTCCCTCTCTGTGTCCGCGATGTAGAAAAGGTGCTGGAGTGAAGCATGTAGATCAAAATTTGATAAAGACTGTAGCCCTCTCATCCCTCAGCAGGGAAACAGGAAGAGGGGTGCGAGACACAGTGCCCTTCAACATAATGGGGTCTTTGCAATCCAAACCCAGGAGTCTCAATTTCCTCTCTCCTCGCCAGTACCCATGGCAGCGCAGGTTTGGACTTACCCCTCTCAGACCATGCCCTAATCAGGGACTCAGCTATTCATGTGCTAAATACAGGGGTTTATAGACCTTTACCTGAAGGATTGTTTGGACTTTTAATTGGTAGGTCATCCACCACAAAGAATGGTCTCATAATGCATGTTGGTATAATTGATTCAGACTATTTAGGGGAAATTAAAGCGATGGCTTCAACTAACACCCCACCTTGTTTTATCTCAGAAACCAAAAAAATCGCACAGTTGCTATTGCTCCCTTTTTTTCTTTCCAGCAGCAAAAGACGCAGTCCAAGAAACTGGTGGGTTTGGCAGCACCGATGTCGTCCACGTTCACTGGCTCCAACAAATTACGAGTGAAAAGCCCTTACTAACTTCACAATTAAATGACAAATTTTTTACAGGTTTGCTTGACACGGGTCCAGATGTTTCCATCATTTTGGCATCTTCATGGCCCCCACAGTGGCCTCTTAAACCAGCAGATGCCTTAGTGGAAGGCATTGGGGGGCATCAAGCCCCTAAACAAAGTGCACTTATTCTTACAGTCATAGGGCCAAACGGACACCGAGCAACTTTACAACTGTTTTGCCTTCTCAATTTACGCTGTGGGGTCATGATTTACTTTCTCAATGGAATATTACTCTTGCGGTGAATGCAGGAAATTTAACAAACAGGTCACTGATGTAAATCCCCTGCTCAAACTGCAGTGGAAGACAGACACGCCCGTTTGGGTGGATCAGTGGCCGTTGAAAGGGGAAAAATGGACACAAGCTGAAAAGATTGTTGATGAACAATTAAAATTGGGACATACTGTAGCGTCCACGTCCCCATGGAACACCCCCTGTAAGGGACGGTCTGAAAATCCCTCATCT
>VWZW01005650.1:574-18009 GCA_013397115.1 Edolisoma coerulescens
CCCACTCCAAGAGGGCGGTGGGGCGGCCCCGCCCCGGGGCGGCGGAGCGGCGGCGCCCGGTGCGGCCGGGGTGTCCTTGCGGCGGGCCCGGGGCCCGGGACGCGGGGCCATGCTCGCCTGGGTGGCCAGGGCTGCGGTAAGAGCGACATCGGGAGGGGCCGCTTCGCCAGGACCGGCCGGGGACGGGCGTGAGGTGGCGGCCGAGCGGGTCGAGGGTCCCTGCGCCGGGCAGGGCGCCGGGCGGGCGGGCCCGGGTCCGTGCGGGGCCTTTAGCCAGGGCAGGCAGGCGGTGGCTCCCGGCGGTGCCACTGTCGGGTCCGGCCCCGCGCCCCAGCCTGGGGGACCAGCCCGGCTCCCCGGTCAGGGCCGGGCGGGCCGGTGGGTCCGGATGGGCTCGGTGCCACCTGCCCCGGGAGCGGGGCAAGGACCCTGCCGAAGTCAGTCCCCCAGGCCCACTGGTTTCTTCCCGTGCCTGGCGGCAGCGTGCACGCTGAAGCTGTCAGGGGTGGAGATGACAGAATCCCAGTATTGTTAGGGTTGGAAGGGATCTCTGGAGATCACGCAGTCCAACCTCCCTGCCAATGCAGGGTCACCTGGAGCAGGTGACACAGAAACGTGTCCAAGTGGGTTTGGAATGTCTTCAGAGAGGGAGACTCCACGCCATCCCTGGGCACCTGGGTACAGTGCTCTGCCATCCTCAATGTAAAAAAGTTATTCCACATGTTGAGGGCAGACTTCTGTGTTTTAGTTTATGGCCATTGCTCCCCCTCTTGTCACTGGGCACCACTGAGGAGAGTCTGGCACCACCCTCTTGACACCCACCTCGGTGATATTTATATGCATTAATGAGATCTCTCTCAGCCTCCTCTTCTTCAGATTAAACAGGCCCAACTCCCACAGACTCTCACTCTCCTCATATGAGAGATGCTCAAGTCCCTCAATTATCTTTATGTCCTCTGCTGGACTCTCTCCAGCAGTGCCTTGTCTTTCACGCACTGAGATGTCCAGTTGGGGCTGGACGGGGAGGGGCCAGGGAAGCCCGGGCAGATGGCATCGTTGGCTCCCAACGTGCCCATTCTGCACACGTGGCAGAGCTGTCAGACCCCTGCCAGGCTTGGGAGCTGCTTATAGCAGTCCCTTACAGGTCCTGAGAGGAGGAGACAGAGCAGCAGGACAGCAGCTACAGTGTGGATCCATTCCCAGAGTTACTGAGGGACCAGGCAGAGCCAGTTGTCTCTGGGCTTAAGGGGCACTCCAGTTTCTGATTTAAAAATAAAAGACAAACCTCTGACACCCTGACACTCAATGCTGTGGCTGTGCTGAGAATCAGCTATGAAATTCCTTATGCTCCCCAGCAGGTGGATTTCCTTTCCCACCAGCTTTACAGGCTCTGGAAAAGGTCCTTTGCTGTGTTGGAACGTGGCTCAGCAGTGATGCCAGCCCACAGGCTGGCCCTCTCTGCACACCCTGCTCCACTGGTGTTCCTCTTCCTGCTGCTTGTGGGGAGGGGTGGGCTGTTCCCTCTGTTTGCTGTCAGCTGCCTCCTCGGCTCTGATCACTGTTCCTCTTCCCACCAAATCCTTGAGTTTAACCCCAAACCAAACAAGCAGGGGACAGCAAAGAGGGAAGATACAAATGCATTCCACATTTTAACATACATGAGTTTGTTTTGGGATTTTCATTGTTATCCCATAGAAAATCTGCAGCTGTTTGTTTGGAATCATCATACTCTATTCAAGCTATGCAGACTGCACTTGTCTGCCCCTTAATTCGTTAGACAGACACGAAGGAGGGGCTGATATTCCTTGTGACTGCGTGGCACTCTCATTGCCCTGCTGTGGAGATACTTTTTGGTTGGTTTTTTTTTTTAAGAGTTGACAACCCAGAACTCTCCAAAGTCTCATCTTGGAATTATGACCACACATGCACGGAGAGTGAGGGCAGTTAAGATACTGCCCACGGTGCCACCTCCAGGATATAAACTGGGGTTTCTCCTGCCTTATGTCCAGGTATCACTCCCAACAGCCACAGTAGTTTTGTGGTCCAGGCAAAGGCTGAGAACAACATCCCTTTGCTTTCCACTTCTGCCCTGGCTGGAGCTCAGAGCTTAATCAGAGAGAGGCTCTGCCCAGGTATTGATCAGCACCACCAGTCAGTGCTGCTGACAGTCAGGGCTGCCCAGAAAGGCACCTTCAGGGCAGTTGTCGCAACCCAATGGTCTGATAATTCCCGTCCCCTGCCGGGGCTGTGCCAGCCCTTGAGCCCTGATTGGAGCAGTCATGTGGCAGTTGGCTAATGAGGTGATGCCCTGCACGGGCAGCACATTGTCAGGTGGAAGAGGAGACCCAGACAGGCCGAGGGAGAGGTTTACGGTCTTTTCTGTCCTACCAGCCATGGATAGGAAGCAGAAGCAAGCAGAGAAGGTACAGTATGCCCACGCTGCTGTAATCAACACCCTTCTTTTCTTCCCAGTCCCACTCTTCTTTCGTGCTTCAGTAATTCCTCCTCCTGTTGTTTTTCTCATTCCTTCTCCAAACCTCAACCTCACAGCTCTTGCCAGGTCCCACAAAGAGCACAGGGCAGTTTCTGTGGGGGGCTTTGTCACCTTGTAGATTTAGCTCTTTCTTCTCTGTGCTTAACTGCTGGGAGGAGGTGTGGGGACAGCTATTTTCTCACTGCTTTGAAAGTCAAAGGGAATGTTCTCAGTGGCTTTGCATCCTCAGTACACTGACAGTGCAAAGTCCAGAGTCCTGCAGGAGTGTCTGATTCAGTAGATCCACTGGAGAGGGAGGTGCAGAGGGAACTGGAAACCTTGAGGGTACTATTGAAACATCTTCAAGCTGAAGAATGTCCAACCCTGTTCATCCAAAAGGATGTTGTTATTCTTTTTGGGGAAAACTGGTGAGTTGATTTCCTGGTGAGCACTTGGGTTTGCTCTGTTTTATTTCTCCAGCCAGGGAAGCGGTCGGTACTTTCTAAGGCTTTTGCTCCCACGTGACCCAGCTGGATCCCTGTTGGCATCACCCACAGTTTCCTGAACAGGCAGAGAAGAGGCATTTTAATCCTGCCCCAAACTTAGCTAAATTTTCCCTCCTCCAAAAGGGTAGTTTGGTTTGGCACAAGGGTTCTGCTTAACTTTTTAGCCTTATGCTGTTGTAAGAAATAATGAAAGTTTCTGATAGTACATAAGATGATTATTTCTTTCACAACTTTCTTCCTATTTACCATGGGATGGAAGGGTTTGACTTTGTCCATCACATGGAGACTCTCAGCTGGAAGGTGTCCAGAGAGTGGGGACATGGGTCATTATCCCAGCAGCATTTTCTCTGAGGAGCTGAGAATTGGTATCTTGGGAGATGGAGTTTCTCTTTCACAGCTTTCCTGGATGTCCTGCACCCTCTCCAGCACACAGCCATGCTCTGCTCCCAGGCTGGGACACCCGTGTGCCCACAGAGAGGCTGGGATGGAGACTCCTAGATCCAGGTTGTTTGCTACCTCGGGGGAAAGTTTTGTCTCGACATTTGCTCTGTGCTTTGCAGGCCAGGCCCTGTGGCCTGCTGAAGCCGACGGCTCTAGACAAGATCTCGGGTAGATTCCAGCTCCACCAGGAAGCGCTGCCCCACCTGCCCGTGCCACCCCTCCAGCAGACACTGGATCGGTACCTGCTGGCCCTGCAGCCCATCATCAGCCCCGAGGAGCTGAGCCACACGCAGGAGCTGGTGGCCGAGTTCCGCAAGCCAGGAGGTGTTGGGGAGAGGCTGCAGAAAGGCCTGGAGAGAAGAGCCAAGAAAACAGAGAACTGGGTAGGTCAGGGCTCTGGCCCCAGCTCTGGTTAGGGAGGGTGGAGGGCTGATGTGCACCTCTCCTCTGTCCTGGCTGCATCCACTGGCACCTGTGTTTTAATGGCATCACCTTCGTGACCAGTTTGCTGCTGATCTCCCCAAGCTGTGCAAACTCCCCACCAGGACTTGGGTGAGCAGAGAGATTATGGCAGAACAGGGAGTTGCTGGCCCTGCCTATGGCTGCTGAAGGCTTGAACCTGTCAGCATCACGCAGCTGCCCCAAGAAATTGAAGGAAACCCTCTGCTCAAGCCCTGCACCAAAAGCCCCCCATGCCTTGCTCAAATCCTCCTCTCCCCTTCCACCTGCATAGCACAAACCCCAAACACTTTGTTTGCAAAGTGTGGGATAGAACTGGGGGAAGGATGCTGAGACCCATGAGCCAGGCTTGGGTTGGACAGCAGCAGCTCCCTGCATGTTTTCTCTCTCCATCCCAGCTCTCAGACTGGTGGCTGAAGACAGCTTACCTGGAATATCGCCTGCCAGTCGTGGTCCACTCCAGCCCAGGTGTGGTTTTACCCAAGCAGGATTTTCTGGATCGACAAGGTCAGCTCAGGTAAAGTCCTTTTCTACCTTCTCTTAGGTTATAGGTGGGATGAGCTTTCTGTGCTGAGCAGGGATGAGGGTATTAAGGCAGATTGGGAAAGAGTAATTTCGATGCGGTCCCCAGGTCTGAGCTGTCTGTGCTGTAAGAGCAAGGCTGCCAGGCTGTAAGGAAACTCCTGGTAGCACCAGACTAAATATTTAATCGGGAGAAAACAAAAGAGTCCAGTGGTTCAGGTATTAAACAGGGACTGAAAAACTATGTTTAGGTCTTTGCTCAAGCACAGATCTTCACGGCAAAATGGTCCCATCACTGGCTGGAGACATTGTGAGGATGTACTGGAGGCACTATGATTGTGTGTGCAGTTAAAGGAGACATAAAAAGTAGCCCAGGCATGTAAAGGAGATCACCCAGAAATGCCTCTGGAGTTTGCTATTTTAGAGGGATGGGGGAGCTTGACAGGGACTGTTCCCTATTGTGTCACTTCACTTGTGATTTATGGTTTGAGAAACTTCACAGTGACCAGCCTTTCCACTCCGAGCTTTTCCTTGCAATCAGACCCCTGCCATGCCCTCTCTTCCTCGTGGGCTCCCTTTAATTTTTAACCACTGCTAGGAGTGTGTTGAATCCACCTGCAAAACTTTAGCACTGACCTTTATGCAGTTACCTTTGCCACAGTTACCAGTCAGCACTGCCCTGTCAGATCAAAAGTACCAGCCAGGGGATCAGTGAGTCTGGGAACAAATCCTCCCTCCCACTCTCCAATACACCTGAGCAGAGGATAAGCCTTATGACAGTGCAAGAGTACACAAATGTCTTTGAAAGCTCTCTGTCATATTATTCACTCTTAAGTTTTCCAAATAAATCTGGAGAACTGCCAGTGCCCAACCAGGGGAATTCAGCAGCTACATAAGAATGTGGGCTCCTGTGTAAAATACAATCTAAATGTGTGTTTGGGTAGTTTGTGGCTGCACAAAGAAGTTTGACAGTGCAGCTTGAAACTAAAGGTTCCAAAAGCAGAAGGCAAATTTGGAAAGTGGTGGTTTTCTACTCCTTAACCTGGCAAAACTGCTGGCTGAAAACAAGTCAACCAACCTCTCCCATCTCCTCGAGCCGTAACTCTGCTCCCAGGCTGTTCATTCCCTGGAAAGGAACACAGGCTCTCTCACTGGTGTTTCCCTCGGGTTCTGCAATAAGGCTGAGAAATTTTCATTGAAAACTGCTTTGCAGAATGTCTCATTTAACAGAACCCTTAGGTTCTTGGAGTTGTGTCTTTTGATCGTTCCTAGGGATGGGTAGGCTAAGCTAATCTAAAGGATACTGCCTGCAAATGCCAAATGCTGGCACGACCTCACTCAGCCAACCACAACCTCCTGTCCCAGTGACCTCCTGCCTCCTTCCTTCATGGACAGGTGGGAGCTCCCATGTCAGAGAAGGCCAAGCCGTCACTCCCAGCTAAGCAGTTTGATGTGGCTTGTCACAGCTCTGCTGGGAGCTGGCATTGGCAGTGTTTGGGTTGATCCTGGTAAACACAGCACCTCGGTGTCCACATGCAGCACATCTGCCTTTGTTTCCGAGCCCTCGATGCCAGAGGAAGGTTCTCCGGAGTTGTGTTAGCAGCAGGATGTTCACTGGGGTAGGAACTCAGTCAGCAGTGGTGTCTTGAATGCAAGGAGAAACAGCTGCATCTTGGCTTGACACTCCAAGGTGGCCCCTGGCCAGGGAAGGGCAGAAATCCCCTTCTCTTGGTGTTGTTTTAATGCTGAGAATCAGAACTCAGATGTGATAAAATCATAAGACATCAGTAGCAAATGCTGCTGTTAAGAGGGTCATTAATGCATAACTGAATCCTGCTTTCTTGAAAGCTGTCCAGAGTTCCTTGGCTGTATAGTAAGACACATAAAAAAAGAAAGTGCCACATGGTAGGACTATCCAGCAATCTCAAATCACAGCCCAGAGTGGCTGTATCAGTGAACCAGAGATGGGCACAACGGGGGCTTGGCAGAAAGGCTGAGCTTTCTGAGGAGCAGAGAACAGCTCTGTTAATCCTCCTCAGCTCGTCCCTCAGCCCCAGACAGTCTGCGCTTGATCTCAGCTTGTTACATTTGGTATTTTTCCAGGTTTGCTGCCAAGCTGATCGAGGGTATCCTGGATTTCAAGTCCATGATTGACAAGTGAGTTTCTGACCCTCCTGACAGCTCACACAGCTTCCTTACTGTCACAGAGAGGCTGAGCCTTGTCCATAAATCTCCCTTCTACGTAGAAAGGCAAGAGATGACAGCACATATTTGAAAAGAGATACTGTAATCCCCAGCACTGCTCACTGCCACAGTCCCCTCCACTGGAAAAAAGCAAACTTACTCTTCCATCTTCACGTTCTTTGTTTACCTTAATGCTTTCATTGGCATGTGAAACGTGCTTGGAGGGAGCAAGCACAACTGACAGTCCCATGGAGCTTTGCACTTCTGTTTGCTCACAGGACAAGCTACAGCTCAGGCAGCAGGAATTTCAGTCTCTAATTTTGGGTTCCTGGTGTTTCTCATCTCCCAGCTAGATGGGACAAGCTCTACAGAAAGTTGTTCCTCCCTTACACTTTTTCTTTTGGTCACCAGCAAATCTCTGCTGGACGTGCCTTATTTAAGGTCCAGAAATGTATTTACCAACACCAACAGTCAGACAAGGCTCAGAGTAGTTGGAATATGACTGCAGAAGCAAGTGATTGAGCCCCTGCCTAGTTCATGAGTCGTATCAGCACATCAGACACTCATCACTCAGCCCTACAGCCATGGAGTAGCTCCAGAGATCTGATTCTCTGGTGTCACAGAAAGGACAGTGTTTTTTCCCTTTCCCAAATGAAAGGCCAGCAAACAGACATTTTTTGTAGCCCGTACTAAGAAAGCTGATGGGAATGGGGAAGGACAGCCCCTTTTTTATGCCACCAACACCTTAAGGTTTTGCTGGAGGGAGTGAGTGAGTGAGTGACAGCAGCTGCAGGGCTGAGCCTGTGCCCTGTGTGGGGAGCCTGCTTGCACTGATCTGTTTTCTTTCTCCTTCCTCCTTACTTTGCTGTGTCTCCAGTGAGACCCTTCCAGTGGAGTACATGGGTGGCAAGCCCCTCTGCATGAACCAGTACTACCAGATCCTCTCATCCTGCCGCATTCCCGGGCCCAAGCGGGACTCCATTGTCAACTACGCCAAAGGCAAAAAGCAGTCCAGACACATCACAGTGGTTCACAACTTCCAGGTAGGGCAGCTGCTGGGCTTTCAAGGTTTGTTGAGATGCAGGTGTCCCTTTTCCTAGCTGTTATCCAGAGGGAAGGGAATAACAGAAACTCTCTGCCCACAAGCTCTGCCTCACCAGGGATTTGTTCCTGCTCCCTTTATGCCCTTTGGCTAGCAACAGAATTGCCATGTGTAAGCAACAGACTAGAGGCAGAAAAATGCTGTCTTCCGCTGTTTCTTGTCCCTGCAATTCCTGTCTCTCAAAGCCCAAAGATCATGTCTGCAATTGGAAACTGAAAGTGGAAACTGGATAACAAACCTTCCCACTGCAGTTTAGTCTCAGAAACTGGAATTCCTCATTGGCCCTTGTTACTATGGCTTCATAAAACCAGGACTGTATTTATGCCCTGCAAGGGAAGCTGGACTTGGGTCTCACAATTCTGAGCATCCTTCAGAGGTCTTGCAAGCTAAGTTCTTAGGCCAAGTCTTACCTTCTCAAAGCAGCAGTTCCTGGTTTCTGGGGTTGGACAATAACGATCTTCTCTCATGTTCTGTCTGTCCTTTTCCACTCTTCTCACCTTCAGTTCTTTGAGCTGGATGTTTACAACAGTGATGGATCTCCCCTTACTGCTGACCAGCTCTTCATTCAGCTGGAGAAGATTTGGAACACCTCCCTCCAAACAAACAAAGAACCTATTGGGATCCTCACCACCAACCACCGAAACAGCTGGGCAAAAGCCTACAACAACCTCCTGAAAGGTCTGTAGAGCCCCTTACACACAAGTGCTAATAAACACTGCAGATCCTTGAAAAACAAACCTCACCACTGTGCTCTGCTCAGTTCTTTCCTCTAGAAGCTTGTTTTGGACAGATAACATGAGCTTTCCACCTTAAAAAAGCAATCATTGCAATCTATTGTAATTTTTGGGTTGGAAGGTACAGATTCAAAGTGTGAAGTTTAGTGAAATCCCAGAGTTTGTTGTCGTGCAATGGGGAGGATGTAAGAAAAGTGAAACAAGGAGGGTGAATGCAGCATGTTCACACCTGTAACAACCCAGCTGGCTGCAATTTTAATAGCTGTGGACATCCTCACCGAGGTACAGTGGGAACCCAGCACTGCATCCTTCAAACCCACTCTTTCAAATTTCAGTCTCCTTTCAAGGACACAACTCCCTCTCTTAACTCACGGTTCATTTCTCTCACAGATAAGACCAACAAGGAATCCGTGCGTGCGATTGAGAAGAGCATCTGCACCGTGTGCCTGGATGCCCCCATGCCCCGGGTGTCCGAGGACATCTACAAGAGCCGTGTGGCCGCGCAGATGCTGCACGGCGGCGGCAGCCGCTTGAACAGCGGCAACCGATGGTTTGACAAAACCCTGCAGGTAAGAGCTGATGCTCTAAAGGTGCTGAAGAGATGGCTCTGGAGATGTTTCCTGAGAGTACAAAAGTCAAAAAAATCCCAGGACCCTTTTGCAGGCAAGGTCCTCATGTCAAGAGAGTGGAAAAACAAGGGAGACAAGGAGTGGTGTCTGACAGTGTGAGATCCTGTGGTTCCCCCTGCAGTCACCAGCATTTGTTGCTGCCTCAGGGACTTGTTTCTTTTCTGCCTCTGCCCAAGTTTATTCAGTGCAGCAGGTCTTTGTGTTCCTTATAAATCAATTTTCTGCCTGCGGTGAACAATGCCTCGTCTGCTCGGAGGCAGCCCAAACGATGGGAGGTCTGTTCCTTGGATCTCCTCCAGGCTTGTCACTTTTCCTGGTTCTGCCAGAAGCTGCCCAATGGCATTTTGTTTTGTTTTTTGAAACATGAACTGCCATTCCACAGCATCCCTCTGATCTCTTCTCCATTTCAGTCTTGTCAAGATCCTTCAACAGCAGCTGCTGTTGGAGCTTTTCCTTCATTAGTTGGTATATCCTGGCTTGCAGATTGTAGCAATGGTGCTTTAGAGGACTCTTCTTGTACCTGCTGAACTCTTCATAGTGTTTTCGGCTGTTTTGTTCCTATTTGGAACTCTTCACCAATGGGATAAAGTTTAGATGTTGCAGCTGATTGAAAAGTCAGGGTAAGCCAGCATGTGGTGATGTTATTTCTGTACTGTGAGTGCACCTCAGTAAATCAGAACCATTGAACCTCTCTGTATGCCCAAAGCACTGAGCATACCAATATGTCAGGCCTAACCTTATCCAGGGAATTTTGCAGAACTGTAACAGTGCTCTCAGATCTTTTCCATCTGCTGAAAGGCTCCCACTGCTGTCCTGCTAAAGGAAACCTTTCAGTGTGCAAGGACAGGCTCTGATAGAGACAGGGAGACAATGAGGTCTCTCTGGGTTTATCGTGCCTCACGCGCTGCCTGTCTGTCTTCAACGCTGTCCTCTCGTGCTTCTCTCCCAGTTCATCATTGCTGAAGATGGCTCCTGTGGTCTCGTGTATGAGCATGCTCCCTCCGAAGGCCCACCCATCGTTGCTCTCCTGGATCACATTGTGGAGTTCACGTGAGTCCTGCCCCTGCTTTTCCTCAGCATCGGAGATCCCTTATTGGCACTGTGAGGGGTTTGTCGGGCTGTGACCAGTGTCAGAAGGTGTTAGGGAAGATTTCCTGTGCATTTCTGTCCAGGCTCTGGCATTCCTAGCTGAGCCTCATGCCAAAGGTCTGGTCAAACAGGACCATTTCTCTGCGCAGGAAGAAACCTGAGGCGGTCAAATCCTCCATGGTTCCTCTGCCAATGCCCAAAAAGCTGCGGTTTAACATCACCCCAGAAATCAAGAATGACATAGAGAAGGCAAAGCAAAACCTCAACATGTGAGTATGAAGCAGTGGAGAGGTGGGTGGGTGACTGAAAGAGTAATTCATGTCCCCCTTTGGAGCAGGTCAGTGGTTTAAATGAGGCTTTCCCCACTGCAGCCAGGGAGTTTTCCCAGTGACTTCTGGGGTCAACAGCATTGAGCTGAGCTGAAAAGCACTGCCAGGAATTAGGTCAGAGGTGCTGGAAAGGGGTTATTACTGATTCATCCCATTTGCTAAGAAAGAGCCAGGCTTTACTGGATCCAACTAAGAATACTGGAGCATGAACACACACATGACCGTCTACCCTGGTGAAGGTTTTCAGCAGTGGCCAAAAATTCTTACCTCTGTGGTGCTGCCCAAAGAGATCCACGTGTGCTGGAGCTCTCTGTCCCTGCATAGGTCAGATCCAGCCAGCCTGTTCCCTCTGAGCCTTGTGAAAGCAAATCCATTCCTCTGCGTTACAAGAATGAGCAACAAGCAAAGGAACAGCTCCTCTTTCTTTCCTTATAGAATGGTCGAAGATCTGGATATCAAAGTCATGGTCTTTCATCAATTTGGAAAAGGTTTCCCCAAGTCAGAGAAGATAAGCCCTGATGCTTTTATCCAGCTGGCTTTGCAGCTGGCATACTACAGGTAAGACCACCCATAGGTCATTCCTCAACCTCCTCACCGACAGACTCAAACACATGAGCTTGATAAAGGTGGCACAGACAAGGCCCTCCCAGCACAAACTCACTTTTGTGGCTTTCTCCTCCCTGTCCCAGGATGTATGGCCACGCCTGTGCCACGTATGAGAGCGCGTCTCTGAGGATGTTCCGCCTGGGCCGCACCGACACCATCCGCTCCACCTCTGTGGACTCCCTCAAGTTTGTGCAATCCATGGACAGCCCTGACAAATCGGTGAGGATCTCAAAGAAGTGGAATAAGAGGAATCCAGGAGAGAAAAACTTACTTAGCTAACCCTGTATCATCTGGTTTCAGCTACAGAAGACTGCACCCCATATTCAGCTAAACCATAGCTTGCAGTATCTTTACACATCAGGGGTTTAATTTGACTTTTCCTTCACATGTACTGAAAGCCTGGGAAACATCATGTGGATGTTTCTTAAGCCACCAAAAAGTCCCTTGTAAGTCTGTTCAGCTACTCAAACTAAGTTCTGCTACTGATGGATGAACTCCATTCAGAATGAAGTAACGCTGCCAAACAAAATTATGTAAAAATTAAATCGAGTAAATATAAAAATTAGTTTCATGCAGACACACAAGGCAGAAATGTCCTCCATCCTAGAGAACAGCCAAAATGAGGTTCTCTGTTCAGCAAAAAAAACTTAAACAGATCTGTGTGTTCTCAGGACCAGGAGAAAGCAGACCTGCTGAGGAGAGCCACACAGGCCCACAGGGAATACACAGACATGGTGAGTGTCCTCTGTGCAGCCAGACTTGAGGGTTTACCCAGCAAATGAGAGTTCTGGGAAAGACAAGACCTTAACACCTTTTGCTCTTGACACAGCAGTTTGGCTATTAGTGTTGCAAAGGTCTGACTCTGATCAGACAGTGCTCTATGGCCATGGACTGAATCCTCTCTAGCTGGTGTGTTAAGCGTCCCTTGTGACTGGCCTGAAGGAGAGAATCAAATATTACAGTAGCTTCATTTCTTACCATCATTATTACTGATAAATGCTAAAGTTGCATAGGGAGCCCTTAAAACAGAGGGAGTCCATGGGCAGGAACTGTAAGGTTGTTTTCACTGGTGTGTTTAATTTCACAGTCCTTATAAACAAGACTATTGGTCTTAAAGGCAAGATCTAGTTTCCTTCTAACTTTAAACATTTAAAGACTTTCAAGAAGTGTTCTTTTCTTTAACCCAAAGAAAGTTTTGCTCACTTGCTGCTGGCCTGGCTTTCACCTGTCCATCCTTCCTTCCCTCCAGGCCATACGGGGCAATGCAATAGACCGGCATCTCTTGGGGCTGAAGCTCCAGGCAATCGAGGACCTGGTGAGCATGCCTGAGCTCTTCATGGACACAGCCTATGCTGTTGCGATGCACTTCAACCTCTCAACCAGCCAGGTACAACTCATCTGAGCCAGAAGTGCTCTATTTCTTTTCATGCCTTCCTTCTCCACGTTTCTCTTCAGTTCCTTTCTGTTAAAAACTCATCTGCATTGGGGTCAGAAATTTCTAAGCTTGCTGCCAATCCCATAAAGCTACAGATCTGATCTTAGAGCTGCCACAGTCCCTCACAGACATGTAAAACACTAACATAACCAAAGCTGGAATCACTAAGAGTGTTTGGTGTCTAAATCCAAGTGAGATCAATGAAGTCAGCAGCCACAACAGCTTTGTGTTAAGTGCTGTGCTCTGATTCTTACTGAATAGTTCTACTTGTGACTTACTACAAGCTTACCCTGGGGAGAAGCACTCCTTTGCAAATGCAGAGGAAAACACATTGCTGCTAAATGGTAGGATCCAGCTCGTGTGTGGTGGGAGGAGAAGCTGACCAAAGGCCCTTCTAGAGCAGTTTAATGAGATGAGTTTCCTCTGTTGACAGAGCTCTTTGCATTTGATGGCTTCATTTTGCTCTGACTGGTCAGAAGGTTTTAATCACACTGTCTCCACAGGTCCCAGCCAAGACAGATTGTGTGATGTGTTTTGGTCCCGTGGTTCCAGATGGCTACGGAGTCTGTTACAACCCTATGGAGGAACACATCAACTTTGCAGTTTCAGCCTTCAATAGCTGTGCTGACACAAACGCAGCCCGCATGGCACATTATCTTGAGAAAGCACTGCTAGACATGAGGATCTTGCTCCAGGCAGCTCCCAAATCCAAACTGTAAGAGGGGAAACCCCCCCAGTTTAACGGGCTATCCCCAATGCACTGAAGCTCCCAGTTCCTCAGAAAATGATTCAGAGAACAGCTTGTGCTGGAACCTAAGAAGATATCTACCATTTGTTTTCAGCAGGATGTTACAGAATAGTCACCCGCAGATACCAGACTGTAGTGAGAGGAAACACTGTCTCAAACCAAAGCAGAACTGACAGGGCCTCTCCCATCAATGCAAAGTGCACCTTCCTGTCCTCAAAGAGGACTCAAATATGATTTTTATGAAAATTACTGTAAGGGAATACAGAAAGCACAGTCCTTACCAGTACCTACATCTATTTGGTGAGGAAGGTAGTTCTTGTCCAGGAAAAGCAGGGAATGTTTACTGTATGATAGAACTACTGTAAGACCAAGTCTTTTTCCTGGTTTTGTCTACTGAAGAGCATCTTCCAAACTTGACTGAAGATTTTTCTACTACTCCAGCAAAACATCATCATTGAACTTCAGCAAGGGGAGAAGGAAGTTAAACCAGAGCAGATCCAGTCTCGTTAGAGTACACTGCACTACTTATCCCAGGCACTCCAACCAGTACAGGCTTTACAGGAATGTTCCCTTCCCCTTATTCAGGACGCTGGGATCTCCTTTCTCTTACACTGACCCTCTTAACAGAACATGACTTGCTACAAACTAAGGCAATTTTTACTGTTTCGGGTTATTTTTGTTGTTGTTCTTCTTGCTCTGGGCTTTTTGTTAAGCTTCCTGCTGTGGTCCTACTATTGATCTTCCAGCTCAGCCTAAACCTTTTTCCCCATAAAGCTTCTACAAAACTCTCCACATGTAAGTTTTGCCAGCTTTGGCTTTATGTACCTTCACATCTGCAGAGATGAGAAGGGATTTCCTATGCATTTAGCAGGACACTTGCTCCATTGTACCTTTCTTTGGAGCTGATGAAAAGAAAAAGATGCTGACTCTGTTTACTAACCAGAAGGCCACATGCCTGATGCCCTTCAGGACACGCACATTAACCCAATGTGGTTTTATACCTTGCTTTCAGAAACAGCCTTTTTGTGTACAATGTTATGCCTGAGCTGTGGACAAATAAGGATGTTTCTGATCAGGAATTCCAGAACATACTTCCATTCCTGGCCCACAGTTAAAACCTGTTAAAGGCCAAAGGAAAAACAGCTGCAAAATCACCCTTCTTTCACATCACTCTGCTTTAACAAGGCAGAAGATCTTGAAATTCAGGAAGAAAGCTGAGTACACATGGACCCTGTAGGTGTTTCTGCACTGTGGCAGCCACTGTTCCTGCAGTAACAGCACAGCACCTTTTCTGCCACGCTGGGGAGTTATTTCCTACTGAAATATTACTCCAGTTCATGCCAGCTTTACTCTGTGAGAGAATGATCTTGTGGTACTGTTTTCATGTTCAGTTGACAAACTTGAGACAGTAAAAGATTATATATAAACATTAACATACAATGGTAGCATAGGAACTACTTCCAACCAATCTGTCAGAACCCAAGCTCCTGGCTACACTTTTATTTAGTAAAACCATATGGTAATAAAGAATTCTAGTGCTATTTCTGCAGTAGGAATTCTGTATTTAAATTTCACACCCTTCAAGATGTGTCTGCTGGGACATCACCATAAACAAGAAGCATTAGGAGTGTGATGGCCTGTTTTGTTAACAGGGAAATAAGCGCAAGGGACATGATCAAAGTGCCTGGATGAACATATATGAAGAAATTTGCACTAAAGCTATTTAAAGAAGAAATCATTCTAATTTGTTTCTCAAAAGATACAAGCCAATGCTTTGGCTTTTTTTTCCTGAAAGGATGTTATTTCAAAGCTTCTATCTCATACCTAATAACAAACCTTAAAAGAGGAAAATTTAACTGAAACTCACCTGCACAGCCAGTGATTGTATGAACTGCCACTTTCACATCATCTACATGGATTTAGTTGATCTTTTAGAAGAATCCTGAATGGAGTGAGACAGCCTAAAAACATGAATAGGAGCACTACAAACCTGCAAGCAGAAACCCCTGCTCTGGTGACTCCTCTGTATCAATTAGACTGAAAACTGCCAAGAGGATACTCAGTATTATCAAACTCTTAAGTGATTGTGTAAATACTATGGACAAGAACAAACCTTACTGGAATAACATCTGGATTTATGGAGCCTTTTACATGGAAAAAAAATTTCTTTTTGCCAAAGTAATCCTCCCCGCATACTGAATCAGCCTCTGTTGCCAGGAGATGAGTTATTTTTCCATGTCTGCAATGCCTTCAAGCACAAATAGTGCCACTGAAGTATTTGAGACTGGCCCTTTTCCACTTCTGTCTCAAAGGGGAAGACTCTCAAAGCAAAGTGCCTATTAAAGATTGAGCATAAGCATGTGCTGCTGAAGACTGTACCTCAGAAGATGGGATTGATCTATTCTGGATCTAAATCTGGATATCCCACTAGCTTCAGCAGAGTACAGCTGCAAGGAGCAGACTGTCACACTGAAAGAGATACAAGATTCATAAACCACTTAATGCATCCTTACTGATACACAGAGCTGAAATTCAGATGAATGAGGCTGATTTTTAAAGTACTTGAAAGGACACTAAAATCATTACAAGGTTTTTCCTTTAAAAAGTCTTTTCTTATGGTACAAGTTCTCAAATGTGATGTCCTTCTGGTTCATATCATCTAGATTTTTTCAGTGTTGACTTATTGAATACTGTTCTCCTTGTTTCTGATTGTTTTATCAAGAGATGTCCGTTGTCTTAAAGGCACATTAAGTAGAAGAAACTAAAGCTCCAGAAAAACAACTGATTTGGAACAAATTATTTCAGAAATTCATAGACTGAAAATATTCAGATAACTCTTGGGGTATGAGTGCAATTTTTGACAGAGCCTGGTAGTGTTGCATGTTTTGCTGGTTAGCTGTGTTAAATACTGTTGGGTAGTGGGATCCATGTCATGCAAAGTTTGGAAACGTTCGCTGAATAAACTGAGACACAATAAACAGATAAATGCTACAAAAGACTTAAAATTCTTTAAACTACAGAAGTTATGTAACTGCCCTTATTGGGAGGATGTTTGTGTGGGGATAGCAAGAACAGTGAACCACAGCATTCTGTCACCTTCCTTTTATTGTCACATCTCCATCCAGCCCCCTTGAGTACAGGGGAAGAAGAGAAAGCATCTGCTTGCAAAGCCACGTATTCCAAAGAAAATATTCCATTTTAGAAAACTAGTGGCAGGAGACTTCATACAAGTGTAGGATAAGGCAGAGCTCAAATCTTTTTCCTGCACAGCACCATTTACTTAAGAAAAATCCATGGAATCACTAAGGAATTTCTACTGTATATCAAGTATTGCAAAGATTTCTGAAAAGGTACAGCAAAAGTAGGCAGAAGATGCAGATTACAAACAACTCACAGAGAACAGAGGAGAGTTTATTACAGTGTCTTACAAGAGCTCTTCTCCCTCACTCCTAAGAATTACTGTAGGAAGCTTGGGTTTGAAGGCAACATGAAATGGAACAGCTTTTTACACTGCACTGCTCTCCGTGAGGAGATGAACCCTCTTCGCTATGCTCAATAGGTGCTTCCATATTTATTTTTTCCAGCAGTCTGTCGTAACAGAGGCTGGGGAAGTGCTAAGCCAATCCTGAAACAATCCACTCTCAGCAGCCTTGGGGAAGAGAGGTGTGATCTCTGTTCTGGCTTTGTAAGTTCACTTTCACAAGAGATATAAAGAGAAAATGAATTATTTTGCAAGATTTAAGTGATCAGTACCGGTTTTCAAACTGAAACATATGGTACCACCATGTCACAGGACCTATCTGATGTCCTGTCTCATCCCAGCAGTTTGTCTAAGTCAGATCAAATGTCCTTGTGAAAGCTGCAAGATGCCTCTTTATTATGATGCACCTTCAAAGCAGATCCAGTCCTCGGGTCCTTCAGATGTTACAGGATTGCTCATGTTATGCAAGTACTAAACAGTTCTTTAAAAATGTATATATATACTTGCTGTAACAACTGAAAACAGTTAATTTACTACCCATAGCTATTTAAACAGAAATTTAAACAGCCTTCATTCCTGATCTCCAGGATCAGGATCACTTTCTACAGTTAACACGCTGGGTATCCAACAGCAGCTCCCACTCCACATGAACACACAAACTCCTATAGCAACAGGCACAGATGAAAACTTTAAAAAA
>VWZW01005650.1:18042-51865 GCA_013397115.1 Edolisoma coerulescens
AACCCAAGATGGACAGAAAAAAAAAAAATCTCATTTCAAGCAGCTTTATAATGCAGGAGTCTGATTAAAGTGGAGATAGTAAAACAGGCAGCAAGACTGAGATGTGACAGTCATTTTACCTCTGGTCATGACTGCATCGAAGGCACACCGATGACCTTTGAGCCAGTTCAGAAGCTGTCCTTTATCTGTGAAAGTTCAAGTCAATTGTGCTTTGAATAAATACTTCTCTGTAGTTACACTTGAACTGCTGCATTATATACTAGAAATACAGAAAGTGTCCATGCACAGCCCTGAAGCACTTTGAGTATAGCCCTTGCCAGGTCAACTCATGGGTCACAGAAGTCGTAGGCATCACCAGCACACAGAGATGGCAGGCACACTCCCACAGAGACACAGCATCCAGAGCGCCACTGGCCAGACGGAGAATCGGAATGGAAGAAGGATGGAAAGCAAAACTTGCTTGTAGGAGTTCAGCATTCAAGGTTACAGCTGCAGAACCCCGACCAAGCTACTGTGATAACTGGCAGGAGCCTCTGCTTGGACAAGTCCCCTACTTGGAGTTCATGGATGGAGCCTAACAGGACTCTTCAAGGAATTATTCAGAGAGCAGCTGAGCTAGTTATTAGTCATTTGCCTTGTTGTTCATTTGTGGTTGTCACTGTGTTCATTCTTACAAATACCTCCCTTAAGCTTTAACAGGAAAAAAAAAAAAAATCCAGTGCTTAAGACAGAGACCAGCAACTGAATTTTGTAAGGCTTTGGGCTGACTCTTACTGGAACACAGCACTGCTTATAACCAACGGGCTTCCCAGTGCCCTCAGCACACTCAGTACAACAAAAGCTGTACAGATCACAGCAACCCTGAGGTAATAAAAGTGTAAGGGAAGAGACAGAATAAATGTGAGATATGTATGATAATCTTGCCACCTAGAAGAGATGCTGAGAAGGACACTCTTGCTAATTACACAACAGGAGCAGCAGTGGAAAAAAAAAATAAAGAGTCAGTATATTTGTGTTTTTCCTTTGTTTTACACACACACTCCCCTTAATTGGTATCCATGCAGGCTTCCCTGCAGAACTGTCACTAGTGTTAAAAATCAGATCTTTATAGTCTGTCTTTCTGTCTGTACAAAGTGCAGTTGGAATTGATTTTGATCTCCCAAACTGACAGCAGAAAGGAAAGTCTTCCTCTCCCTTCTGTCTAGGTCACCCCATCCTAGTTCCCCTCCCTCCTAAAAATTTTGTAAGAATTAAAAGCCCTAATTAAACATGATCAACTTGAGATTAGTTTTGTCATCTTCTTCCAAAAAAGAAAAACCCGAACAAAAAAAAAAAAAAGGCAAAAAAACAAAACACACAATCAATGCCTCACCCACCCCATAAACAATAGTTCCATTTAAAAAAATAAATAAATAGTGTGTATATTTCATGCTGAAAAAAAAAAAAGTCACAGAAAGGATTCATTTTTGGTTTTCCCTCCCCCGAACATGACACCAGGCATTTTCTCCCCCCTCCCCTGACGTAGACACGATGGTACATCCAACCATGTGCATCTGTGTTCAAAATGAGTTTCTACTCCTGCACGGTCCCACATGCATCAGGGAGCATCCAGCTTAGCTGCTAAAGCAGAGCAAAGGCTTTCAGGTTTTGGGTATGGTCCCTGCCTGTTCCTTTGGTCCGTCTGTTAAAAGGCTCCTTGCTGCTCCCAGGTCTCTGCTCTTGTCTGTCTCGGTTAAAACGCGCCCTGGTCCCCACGTTCCTGGTCACTGGAGCTTCGTACCCAGCTTGCGCTGTCTGTTCCTGCAAGGCAACACAGGCACGGGTGACACAGGGGACCCCAACCCCATCCCAGGGGGGAAATACAGGAGGATTCAAGTAAGGCTCTGCTTAGCTCCACACAAAACTAAAGTGCCCCCGCCATACCCACCAGGCAGAGCAGCCCTTCCCACTCTCCACGCTCCCAGAACGTCCACCCCATCTTCAGTGAACACAAGCTCACACATGGATGCAAGATTATAAACAACTGCTTGCAAAAACCATGGGCCAGGGAGCTGAAATGCTACTCAAATGAGATTAAATTCTTGAATCACACCCTCTCCAGATTCACCTTTCAGATGCAGTCGTTAACCCACAACTTGCTATTTCTTTCCTCCAAGCTATTCTACCCACAGCAGCCAAAAATTATTAGCTACATATCAGAAAATTAATTAACAACTGCATCTGAAAGGTCAGAGCAGCAACAGCTCCTCCATTCCCAACAGAACTTACCTTGCTTCTGCTCTCGTGACTGTGTATTCAAACCACAGGATGTTAGGAATGAGGCTGGTATCTCGGATTAAAAAGAACTCTGAGATTGGCCTGAAAACAGACAATGCAGTGGAAACGGGGAAATAATTAGACTTTCTCCACTGCAATTTCGATTAAAAAAAAAAAAAAAAGGCACAAAACCTGCTCTAGTTAACAGCACTATTCTATCACTTCAGGCTGGGAAAAAGATTCTTTGTTATATTTAATCAAAAACTTTTTTCTTTCCTTATACGGTATTTCCATATTACATGTAAATGGCTCTGCAATTTTACTAGGTCATTAAACATGCATTAAGAAAGGTCTGCTGTTCATCTTGCAAAGCTCCTCCAGCACTCTGCCACACCTCACAGCTTTAGTAGGGCTTTACAAAATGTAGCAGTTGATGAAATTCCCTCTTCCCCCCCTTATCAAGGACACATGATCCTTTGTATATATGCATGCACAAGAAAACATGGAGAAACAAAGTAGGTTACACAACAGCCAGTATGCAAAACTGGGACAGAGCCCTGGAATTCTCATTTCTAACATCCATAACAAACCTCCACAGAATAAAGAGACTTACCACGCAGCTATCCTCGGGAAGAGGGGAGTTAGGATCTCTTGTGTGAAGGCAAACCAGGCTATGGCCATGATGCTTCCTGCCACACCTCCATATAGAACTTGGCTCCAGGTGTGGTAAAGCAAATAAACCCTGCAGTGGAAGAGAAGAGTCACCAGACAAGCTTTAAAACAAAAGGAGGCAAGACTCAGGAGCTGAGGTGTCACTGGACCCACAGATGGTGTGAGCAAGTCACCCTCCAGATGTTAAAAGTGGGTGTCTTTTTCCAGTAAAAAGCTGGCAAAAATACTGGGGGGAAAAAAACTGGGAAAAATTCTTCTCTGCTACATGGGTTTCAGCTTGCAGCACTTCTAGTTTGAGCTTAACTCAATAATCCTCCACATTCTCCCTCATCCATCTTTGGATCAGCTGAAGAACTAATACTGTTAGTTCCCACGAGAGACTTTTCCAAAGGCAGTAACAGGACAAGCCCCCTCCAGGCCACCAAAGCTGGGGCTTAAAGGCTTTTAAGAACATGGACAGCTTTTTTTTTTGTGATTTTGCTGCTCTCCAATGTGACAGGCGCAGGGGCTGCATGACCAGTGTGCTTGCTGTGACTGCAGCCACTCAGAGCTGCACTGTTTGCCTGCTGTATGTGTGCACAAGCTACATTCAAAATTCTTTTCACCCATATATCATTATGATCATCTTATCTGACCCTCTAACATAGGCCACTTGATTTCCTCTAATTTTGTTTTAATTAGACCATATACCTCTGACAAATTTGTCCTGTCAGAATTTTAAAATAATTAGTACTAAGTAATCAGCTGTAGTGTACAGTCAACTGTGCCAACAGGTAATTACTTTCCTGTGGAAAATGTGACCCTATTTCTAGCTTGAATTGGTCTGTTTTTCCAATCACTGGAGCTCACTTTACATTTAATCTACTAAAGAGAAAAAAAATCATGATCAAAGTTCCATTTTCTTTATTCATTTTAATACAACTAAATCTTGCAAGCCAAACAGCTATAAATGTTTTGATTAACTAATGCTCAAGCAAAACAATGGGAATAATCAACTGTAGCAATCCACATGCCACAGATGCTGGTGTGCCAAGGCATGGGGCAATGCTTCCATGATTAGTGCTGGAAAGGGCAAGGCAGCAAGGCTGGAGCATGGCAGTGGAGCCCATGGGGAACTGGCACAAGCTCAGCTGATTTGGGGTTTTATAAATGTTTCTGTGAAGCACCACACACGTAGCACCTTTGTTTATTGGGTCTCATGGCAACACTTCTACAAAGCTCTGACTCCTACAGCGCAATGGAGAATTAGGTGGGAAAGGCAGGATAAGGAATGCCAGGGCTGCTGGGACAGGCCACGGGGCTGTATGAGAGCAGAAGACAAACAGTTGCTCCATACCTACTATATGAGACTAGCAAAGCCACTGTGACGAGGCAGATGGACAGCACATGTCGCCATAGTAAATCCAGAAACCTTGCATTGTTTGTCTGGTGCATTCTGAAAAGAGATGGAGAGCAATTAGCACAGGGCAGGGAGCTGAGCAGTCCTGACCTCCCTCCCTCTGAAACCCTAGGAAAGCTCTGCTCCAGTGGGGTCATGGGCAGCTCAATCCCATCCCAGCAGCAATCTGTCCCACTGGCAGCAGGTAAAGGGCAGCCAGGAAGCCACACATGTGTGTCTCTCCAACTGTGAACAGGGATTGCTGTGATGGAAGGCAGATGCTCACACTGATGTGAGAGGCACGTGCTGAGCATATGCAACAGGGAGCCAAGACATCAGAGTCCCTCCATCACCCACAGAGCCAGGAGGACCTGTGAGTTCTGCCTTCCTCCACACATAGAGCCACAAGACAGAGCCATGACCCAGCAAGAATTTTGTTAAAGCACAGCAGGTAAACCCAGTCCTTGGTAAGGGAGATGAACTAAGAAGTCATGCAAGTGGACAGCTCGTATTACTCAAAAGACTGTAGACAACCCCACTGAAACTGAGACAAAATGAGAAAGCAGCTCTTCATTTCTCCTCCCCATCCCCCACCTCTTCCCTCACACTGGGGCACCATCACAGCTTAGAAAATTGGGAGACCTTTACCCTGACAGGTAAAAGGAAGCCCACTCACACCCTCTTCCGTTTTCAGCCATAACTCCAGCCCTACATTCAGATTGAGACAGACATGCTCCAATCCCACCCAAGCCACAATAAATTGTGCAGGTCCTCAGATTTAATTCCATTATCCCACTCAAGTGGCACCCAGCAAGGGAGCCACTCACTTCAGGTGTTTCAACGTATTAACAGCCAAAACCTGACCTGGAATTTTTACCTTAAATAAAGGAACAGAAAGGAATAGACAGAGAAAAACCACATGAATTGGGAGTGGCTGGACGGCATCCCATATTTTGTGGTCACTGTTGAATGGGCTTCTGGGAAGAGAAGAAAGAAAGTGGTCAAGGTATGGTCAGCAGCTGGAACACTCCAGATGTGCAGCCAGACCACGCTGCTGGAGCGTGCAGAGTTCCCAGGACACATCCCTGCTCAGGTGGCTCCGCCAGCCTTTTTACACCCAGACATCCACAGCCAATGTGAGGCAAAGGGGGAAAAACCCTCTAAGCCCCCCCAGTCAGCATTCCACCCAAAACTTCCCTGACGCCACCACTCATGGTCCATACCCTACCTTCGCACGGCCGAGGCTCCCGGATTACATTTTTTATTAACCAGTTCACTCCCTCGTTGAACACCAGCCCTCCCAAGAAAGAGATCTGTGAAGGCAAGACAGCTGTGTCATCCCCTCTAAAAGACCCTTCTACTTACCAGGCTCTCTCTGTTGACAAAACCCCAAACATTATGTTTCTAATTTCCTTTCTTGACTACTAGACTTAAAACCAATGCCTTTCAAATTCTATACCTGAGGAAGAAAAGCATTTATTTTCAGCTCACTTTCTATTTGGCAACACATTGTGTACATGCAGCTTTTCAGCAGCTGATACACAGAAAGACAAAAATGACACAGTAGGGCACTTCTGCCAGCACCTTGCACCAGCAAGTGCAGAAAGTGACCTTTTTAATAGGGCAGGTTTTTGGGAATTGGCTTTTCCCGATGACCAACAGGGGGAGTGCAGACACTGCTATCTGGGTAACTGGTTTAAAACAAAGGTGACTTTTTAGGCTTTCTGGCTTTTCCCTCTATAAATATTTTCATCTTGAGGCTGCTGTCTTGAGTCTAAGACGAGTTCACATTCTGAGCGAAGCCAGACCTGGCAGCATTTATTTTTATTCTTCAACTCCACAGTTCATACACCTCCCCTAAATTAGTCCTGCTGCTGTGATCAAATTCCCAGCTGGTGATGACACTGCCTCCTTAACACTCAGTCCCATTCCACATGAGAAAGCAATTTTTCACTCCACATCCTGAGCCACAGATCAGGCTGCTGCAAGTCAGCCAGCATCTCTCTCCAGCCCAGTGGCAACTTCCCACATGAAGAACTGGGAATCAGCCTCAACACTTGTCTCATTACCAACACCAAACAAGTCCCTGTATTCAGAAACCTATAAATCTGTGCAATAGTTACTCTGGCTTGTTCTCTCTCTTGGGCCAAAATGAAACCTTTGAGCTGCCAAAACTGAACAGCTGCCTTTCCTAGTTAAAAGTCCTATTCCCAGGTCCCCTGGGCCACTGGTTCCCAGGACACTGTGGCCCTACATTTGAAATGTGCTGTCAAAATCCTTTCAGTGGCTCCTGTTTTATCTGTTTACTGAGGGCAAATGTTACTAGAGGTTTATATGTCCTAGAGGGAGCTTATCCACGACACTGATTCCCAACTACCTGGCAGAGCAGATAGAAAGCATTATAAGAATTTGGACAGAAACAAGTCTCTTCTGCCCCTGGTATTCAACTCAGATTTGAAAAGCAGCCGTTGAAGACAGATCCACTCCCTTGGAAAGCTGTAAGTTTTATTTTTATCCCCTTTTCTGCCTCAGTAGTTCAAAGAAAGTGCATCCTCCTGAGTTACACACACCATTTCCTGCATATGCTGCCCAGTGCTATGATCCTACTGGATCTTGGGAGTGTTCCCCGCTCTGCAACAGCATTCTGTACTTCCTCAGACATCTCCCTCGATGGTTCTGGACAGATAATGTCCAAAACACACCACAGAGTAACAGAGAAGTCAGCAAAAGCTGAGCAGCCTTTTAACCTGTATGGGTGCTAAGTGTCTCCCACTGTTCCCTGACAGGAAGACGCCTTTCCTAAGCTTGCTCCTTACAGAGAGAAAAAGAAGTGTGAATACAGGAGCCCCAGGTGACAAAGGAAAAGACTTTTGTCATAAGGAGAGGCTGGAAAGGGAGAGAAGGACTCACCGTGTGAAGCTCTCTCTTGAATATGATGAGTGTTACAAAGCCAACAATAATGAATATTGGACCAAGACTCAAATAAGCTAAAAGCTGGCCAGAGAAATCACCTGGGGAAACAAACAAGAGAAACAAATCAGTTTGAACTTCACAGATACTTGCCTGCCACCACAGCATGGGTCAGTCAGAGCCCTGGATCACAGAGCAGAGGGGCAAACTCAGCACTGCAGCAAGACCCCGTGTTCCAGAGTGACAGAGGAGCTGGGGCAGGGAGACAGCAGTGCTTCCATGCAGGTTCAAAATCAGGGATGAAAGGAGCCTGGAATCGTTCAGCAGAGATTACTGCCACCCAATTTACAACAATCACCATGGGTGTGGGCCCAGAGCCATTTTAATCCAACATAAGCACAAGCTGCTGCAAAAGAGGCAGCATCTTTCCCTTCCCCTCGTTCCTATTTCCTATTATTGCCAGCAAGCACTCCCCAAACAAATCCTTTCCCACTCCCTCACTAAAATGGGTTAGTTTTCAGCTGGATCAGCTTCCTAATCTGTCTCACCATGTGTCTGCACAAACACTAGCATTAGCAAAATGGGAAGGAAATAAATAGCTAAACATAGCAGGAGATGTCAGGGAAATAAAGGAGACTCTGCCTTTTTAACCAGTAGCCCACTTGTACCACACAGAAGGGGATGCGGGCCTCCAACTCAAATAATTAACAGTCTAGTTATCCCCCAGGGAGAATCAGGGAGCAGCAATGGGACCTCAGAGAGGTCATAAGGTCCCTCAAAACTCTCCTGAACTACAACAGACATAGAAGTGGGCAGCAACAGTAAGGAGCAGCTATGCATTTTGATCCAAGTTTCTCTTGCCTCTCTTCCCAGAAAAGGGACATATACAGTATTATTTGGAGAAAAGATGTCAGCACAAATTCCAAGGAAAAAAAAAAAATTATCAGAGTAATTTTGCTCTAAGATCAGCAATTCGTATCAGAAGAGTGAGAACTGTCTGCCAGAGAATCTTTAAATACAGAAGTCCCCACAAACTCGCTGTATGAACCCAGCGAGCAACTGAAGAGATGGGTACTTAGTGTATTGGTTCTCAGAGCCAGATCCTCTCCATCCCATCACTGAACACAAAAGGATCAGCCCCCACATAAATTTGTCCTTCTTCCCTCCTCTCAAAAGGAAACAGGATGCCTCTGCAAGGCTTAGCATTGGACTCATTCCTAGATCAATTCCACTGCAAGATACTGAGTCTCCCCAGCCCACGCACCCACATTTCAAAGCAGCACTTGGTGTAAAGGACTTTAACCTCAGCCTCTCAGTGCTGGAACTGATAAAAAAGAAGTTATTGCCCCTTTACAACAAAGTTCATGCTGCTGATGTTATTGCCGCATAGTTGTGGTTACATCAGGTACAGTGCACGGAAGCCTCTGGAATTCCAAACTCTGGGTTAAATTTGGGAACCAGCAACATCATCAGCAACGATTATTAGCAGGAGTTAGGTGAAATGAGGAAGATTTGGAGGACAAAACCCCCAAGCACACCAGGTTTCCACTGAAGTGAGATTCTACTTTGGTTTTAACCTGAAAAGCTTTGGAAGACGCCGAATTTGAAATTTTTCTTGCTCCATATGGCAGGTTTGTCCTGCATCAGGTGTGTTCCAAATGCTACCAAAGCACTGGATTATGGTAACACAAAGGGGAAGTAAGTGACAGTGCCAGTTACCTGGCAATAGAGAATCAAGCCCCTTATGGTTTTACATAAATCACAAACTCTCAACAAAATGAATTTTGTCATCAATGATGAGGGAATTCATGAGACAAGCCACCTTGTCAAGAGACAATTAAACTACCCTGAAAGCCTTAGGAATACTTTCCAATAGTCTCAATTCCAGCATCACCAAATGAAGAGAGCTCATCATCAAGAGATTACCATGTTTCAGACCATTCACTCTGTTAATCCACAATACATAAAGGCTTAGCACTTCCAGACTAAAAGCCATAATTTTGTCAAGCAGAAACCAAACCAGATTATTTATCTTCTCAGGGGGTTCTATTTCTTGTGCAGATGGTGAAAAGGTACTTAAGCAAGTAGTCTTTTAATTTAAATAGGATCAGCAGTAGCAAACTCAAAATCCTCTGTTATGTTACGTGATAACATTCCCAATAAATCAAATCACCCAGACTTCACAGGCACACAACCCACACCTGAGTGGGGAACCAGACACCATCACTCCCAGATCTGCCTACAGGCACCAAGTCCTTTACTCAATCTTAACATAAAAGCTCCTCAAATATTTCAGCTGTCCATTTAAAACAGAGCAGATATCCCTAACAATACTTCATGTTCCTGTGGCTAATGGCAATTAAACAGAGTCACATTCTGAAGCCACTTTTTCTACGGGAGGAGGCAAATAAACAGCTGGGCACTAACTGAAGGCAGCACTGGAGCTGCCCCAGGAACACACTAATGCCATCACCAACAGACCCGCTGGATCAGCAGCTCAAGGCAGAGCTGCAGTGACTAAAGAAGCTCTGAAAGGACTGGAAATCCCCAGTGGAGGAGGCAAAGTGAGCTCTGAGAGAAAGGCCAGCGCTGCTCAGTGCACAGTGCTCCAGGGGCCTTGGAGCGTGATTACTTCTGTCACTCCTGTCTCCTCTCACGCTCCAGTGCACTCCGAGACTTATTCCCAGGGAAAGGAGACGTGCAGGAGAGCCACAGTTTAAAGCCCAGCCAGATCTAGCAAGCAGCATCCCCCCCCTTTTTTTTAGAAAAATTAATTTTCCTTTAATTTACTAAACTTGGGAATTTTGAAGCGGTACCTCCTAGCAGTAGAAGAGAGACAAAATCTCTGCAAAAATGCAAAAGGAGAATCTACTTAATATACATCTGGGGTTTTGTTTAGTTTTAAATTCTGCTTTTTTGAAGTCCACCTTTTCCTGGACATTATTTGGAGCTCAAAAAGCAAAAATAAAGGATGCGACTACCTCATTTTTGGGCAGCCAAGAGATAAGTATGTGCAGCACTATACATAGCTCAGACACACGCTATTTTTTTTCAGCCTTCATTCAGCATCTACTTCTGCTCCAATTCAACATTTTACCCAGCATCCTGTCGGTGGAAATATCTGAGCTTCACCACATCTACTTAACCTGTATAGGATGTAAAAATGTGAATCAACAGCCCCCAACCACATCCTACCACAAGACTGAGCTTTGCCACCACCACTTCCTATTGAAGGATCTATTTGTGGCACTGCCGCTGGTCGTGTGTTCTTGGCTAAGTGCATGTGTGCAATTTGCACAGACAACATGCACTGCATGTGTGTCATGGCCATATTCATCACTAAATATTCATCATATAAAAGAGTAATTTCCTCTGCTTGCGCGTATCCCTGTAACACGAGCTGTGGGGCAGCAAAAATATCTGCAGGGGGCTTTAAATTATGGCATAAAGGCAGGAATCAGACATAACTTCTGCAGGGAGATTAAACATAAACCCTGCATTAAAGCAGCCAAACAAGAGTGGGATCTGCTTCTTGCAAGAGATACTGCTTAGCTCTTGGAATGAGCCCTGACTTGTGAGTTCCCACCCTGCACAGAATCACAGGAGGGTTATCAGAACAAACATTCCTAGAGGAGCTGCATGTGCTGACACTGAACGGCAACAAGAACTACTGAGAGAAAGCACAGACATAGCACCAGCAACTTTGAACGTCTTCACCCACAGGTTGATTCTGCACACATGCCCCTCCAACTCTGCCTGGCTGTAGGAAACATCCTGGAGAAACTGGGAAAATGGGAATATTCTCTGTCGTTCTGCAGAGAAAAGGTTTGGCACACCAGGTTTTTCTCCTTAAAGAATTTGTCCAGTGTGAGGAGGTCCAGAAAGTCCCAGAGCTCTAAGAATCCCAGCTGCACTGAAGAGAGGAAGTTTTCTTTCTTTTCTCCAAATAATAATAAAAAACCCAAACAAACCAGGAACTCAATGTTTCTCCAGTGAAACTCACCCTACAGACAGGAAGTCCCTGAAGATGAGTTTTAAGTCTGCAGCACAAAGTCATCCCATGCAAAGCAATGCATACGGGAAAAAACAACCCTAATTATACTCATGACATGACAGGATTTAGTTCAGTTGTTATCAAACAAAAACCCTCAGACTTAGTGTGTGCCAATACCTTCAGAGTAGCATCCAGTGCTCTGCAGCAGTCAAAAAAGCAAGAACATTTTTAAGAGCACAACAGAAGTTACTGTTACAAAAATTTATTATGCAATTCTGGTGTCACCAGCTAAAAAGGGAGAGTACACACAGAAAAAGGCAAATAGAATGGGGACAAAGATAAGTATGCAACAGTAGCCATTCAGAAAACATCAAATAAATCAGATGTTCAGCTGAAAAAGGAAAACAGATGATACAACAGTTCTATAAAGTCATGAATTATATGGAGAAATTGACAGCAAACAATTGCTGCCTCTCACCGTACATGAGAGAATGTTTGATGAAATTACTGAGCAGTGGACTTAAAAACAGAAAAGAAACAACAACCACATTAAGCTACAAAGCTCAGTGCCAAAGATACTGTGAGATCCAAAGCGGAAATGGATTCAAAGAGCAATCAGACATACAGCTTTTATACATCCATCAAAGGACTTAACAGTCCTGATGCAATCACCAGCTCATTACTGGAAGGACATAGGGAAGAAGGATTATTCCTGCCTACCTGCCAGCAACCTGACACTATGCCAGATCATTCCTTGGTCTCACCAAAGCAGAGCTGCTAATATGAAATGCTCCAGGATCAAAAAATTCTGAAAGCAGCATCAGGATGATATTTTTACAGGCTGTCCTCTGCAGCAGCGTGCTTTAGCACACCCAAGCAGCACTGCCATGGCTGATTTTTTTCTCCCTATGTTTAATCCTAACATTCCCTATGGGCAGTATTTCAGTCAGGTCTCCAAGATTCCACTCCTCAGACCAGTCTGCAGTTGATTACCACAGCGTTCATCTGCTGTTTCTCATTTATTTTGCTCAAAGTGGACATCACAGAAAGCCCTGGAGAGCTGTGCAGCCACACAAGCAACTAAGGATGGATTTGATGTATCGCTATTGAAAAGGAAACATTAGATCAGGACAGGGAGCACCCTTCTGGAGACACCTCTCCCCTTCACAATTAGAAGCAGAAGCCCAAATCCAGGCTTGGTCTGCCAGGCAGAAATCAGCAGTGACAGCTTTTTACCCAGTCCCAGGGAGTGGGACCGTCACCCGTGGCAGATGAAAGCTGGGGTGACAGCAGTTCTGCACTGGAAGTCTTTAAAGATGTGAGATTTCCAGGGGCAGTTGCCACAGCGGCTCAGCAGCCTCTGGGATCAGCCAAGAGCCGAAGCTATTTGCCACAGAGCAGTGCAGGATATGCCAAGACAGCTTAATAATTGATGTTGGTAAAAGCAGGATCTATTTCTCCTTCCGACCCCTCTCAGCAGCACAAGGCTACATTAACTCCACTGTGCTGAGCACGCTGCCAACATCACTACTTTATAAATATACATTATCTGGAAGCTTTATGGACCTGGACTTTGGATGTGCACAGGCTGAACGTAAACAGCTTTCTAAATAAAGTTAAGAGCACTTTCCCCAAATCCAGGTAAAAGCATCAGACCTACCATCTTACTGTGAGTTGTTTTTTTAGACCAAAGTGTTGTCTACCTTGGCTTAGTAAAGCCTTTGACACCACTTCCCACAGCATTCTCCGGGAGAACATCCATGGCTTGGATGGGTGCTCTGTTTTTTGGGTAAAAAACCCATCCAGGCCCAGATTGGCAGGGGAATGGAGCTAAATCCAGCTGGGGCTGTGCACCGGAGGTGTTCCCCAGGGCTCAGCTCTGAGGCAGGTTCTGTTTCATGTCTTTATTAATGATCTGGACAAGGAGATCAAGTGCACTCTCAGACAGTTCACCAAGGACACCAAGTCCCCCTGTGCTGGACACTGCTAAGGCCCCACCTCAATCCTGGGGGCAGTTTCGTGCCCCTCACAACAAGAGAGACATTGAGGGTCTAGAGCATGTCCAGAGAAGGGAACGAAGCTGGGGAAGGATCTGGAGCACCAAGAGCAGCTGAGGGAGCTAGGGGGCTCAGCCTGGAGAGAAAAAAAAAGGAGGCTCAGGGGGGACCTTCTGGCTCTGCACAACTCCCTGACAGGAGGGTGCAGCCAGGGGCAGGTCAGGCTCTGCTCCCAGGGAACACGGACAGGAGGAGAGGAAACAGCCACAAGTTACACCAGGGGATGTCTAACTCGGATATTAGGAAAAGCTTCTTCACAGAAAGTGTTGTCCAGCCCTGGCACAGCTGCCCAGGGCAGTGGTAGACTCCTCATGCCTGGAGGGATTTAAAAGCTGTGTAAATGTGGCACTTGAGGATGTGGTTTAGTGGTGGCCTTGGCAATGCTGGGGGAATGGCTGGACTTGGTGATCTCAGGGGCTTCTCCAACCTAAATGATTCTATGAAAATAAATTAACAAACTTCTGTACCTCCAGCTGTTACATTGTTTTAGTACTTTGTCTCCACTTTACAGGCTTTCATAAATATAAGTTTTATCCAAGATAAGAACAGTGCCCATCCCCTCCATACACAACCCTAAGCTAGGTGGTGATTTATCCCTCCACACAATCACCTCCTCCCTTTGCCAGTTTAAGGGCTCTCAACACAGAGAGAAAATAATCGGGTTATGTCACATTGTTCAAGATCTGACAGATAACCCTTGTGCAGCGATTTCCACCACCTTCATTTCCCAAACTAATCCAACAACTGGAGCACAGGATGCTCTGTGTATACTGCCAGGTTCAGATAAGGAGATAAGATACAAAAATGAATATATCAGTACTACCGGCAAGATTATTCCCCATCTCTCCCAAACTGTCACATTAATGTATTTGAGAAGGGGGATGGCAGAAGAGCTTACCATGTGGAGGAAAATGCAAGACAGAAAAGGAAATGCCAGTATTTCACATAAAGCATCACAGAAAACCATGAAACAGCCATAAGGGGGAGGGCCAAGAAATAATGTATCTCCAGTACCAGATATTTTTTCAGTGTTGTCACATTTCAAGTCTCATAGCTAAATGGGCACTTTCAACCCAGAAGATCCCTAAGCACTTTAAAAGCTTTAGGAATTGCACTACTGAGAGGAGCTTTCATCAGGAACTAAAATCCAGCTACTGAAACAGGACATACAGCAGCACTTCATGGCAAGCTGGGGGCTCACTAGGAGAACTAGAAATATTGAGAATAGTGTTTAGACAAGATTTGGATTTTGAGCAAATGGTTAATACTAACACTCCGACACTTACTTTTTCTATTATCTCTGATTATAACAAGCACCCAAACCCAGCACAACACAAAACACCCAGAGGAGCTCCAGAGGACCACAGGTACTGATGGGACACAGTTCAGACATCTGCCAGCTGAACACAGACCCATTTGCTCTTGCACACTGGCAGACCAGGAATTCATTCCACCTGGGTCGGGCTGCTGGTGTGCAGGACCTTTGTGGATCGTACCTGTCTCAGCTGGAACAGGCCATCGTGCACCCAGGCACCTATTGCTTCTCAACGCTGCCAGGACCCAAACCCACCTTGCCAAGAGCTGAGCCACAAAACATCCCGTGCCTGGAGTCCTCGGGGCACTTCCCTCAGCGCTGACTGACCAAAGTGCTCCCAGAAAAGCCACCAGTTCCACCTGAGACAGGGACACCCTGCCACCCCCACTCCCAGCACAGCCACCAAATTCCCCAGGCAGCCGAGCCCACGCCGGGGACGTGGCCACCCTGCTACATCCCCACTCCCTGGAGTGTCATGAGGGCCCCCAAAGTCCGCTGGCACGGTGAAACACCAAGCCAGACCGCCAGCACATGGAGCAGGGAGGTGACACCGACCCCAGCACGCTGCTGGGGTGGCAGCGGGGAGCTGCACACCGTGGGTGGGACCCTCGCCTCGAGGCCGGGGGCAGCCACACATGGCCAGAGGGCTGCAGGGGAGGCGAAGCTGCGGTGTGGAGCGGGAAGAGCGGCAATGGAGGGCCGGGCGGCCCCGGGACCCCCAGGACAGAGCCGCCCCCCTCCCACTCCCGGTCCCCTTCCCAGTCCCCCCCGCAGCCCCCCAGCCCGGAGCCCCCACCGCGCATGCGCACCGCCGCTCCCGCCGCGGCTCACGATCTCGCAGAGCGCCTCGCCGCCCCCAGCGCGCACGCGCGCCCCGCCGCCTCAGCACTGCTGCTCAATGGCTCACTATTTGGCAGCAGCCAGCCCGGCCCTCGGCAGTGCCGCGGGGCGACGGGAAGGGCCCTGCCAAGCGCGGAGGCGCAGCGGAGAGGCCCGGGGGCGGCGAAGCGGAGCGTTACCTGCGGGATACTCGACGTGAGTGAGGGAGACCGGCCGCCACGGCGCGGGCAGCGAGCACTCCCCGACTGCGGCCATCTTACCCGGATACCGGGCCGGGCCGCTACGGCCAATCGGGACGCTCTTGAGGGGCGGTGCGGCCAATGGGCGGGGGCGCGGGGAGCGGCGGGCCAATGGCGGCGCGCGGCAGGTGAGGCGCCGGGCGGCCCAGCACCGCCCAATTAAACATCCAGCCCGGGGAGCGCCTTAGCCAATCGGCTGCCGGCACCGCGGCCCGGCAGTGGGCGGGCACAGGGAGCGGCACAGCCAGTCGAAGGAAAGGCGGGCGGCAAGGCGTTTCGTCATTGGCCAGAGGTGCCGTGCGGATGGGCCAATCAGCAGCTCGCCCTGCCGCCAGTTCTCAGCCAATCAGCGGCGGCGCTGGCGCGGCGGGCGCGGGGCGCTGAGGCGGGGGCTCGGCGGGAAAATGGCCGGGCTGGGCTCCCCTCAGACCCCGGCGAGAACGGCCCAAGCTCCCCTCACATCCCTACAGCCCGGCGCGACCCGCTCCAGGTTCCCCTCACACCCCGGCGGGAACAGCCCGGGCTTCCCTCACATCCCCCACACCCCGCTGGGGACAGCCCGCGGGGTCCCGCTCTGGTGGTGCCCTGGGCTGCCCTCACACCCCACTACAGCCGCCCCAGTAGCTGTTAAAAAAAAAAAAAAACCAAAACAAAAAAACCCCACCGAAATAAATAGAAATATGTGGATTTAAATGAGAATCGTTCATTTCAAAAGGGTATTATTACATTCAGCGCTACATCACAGCATCACCACGCTACCCCGCACACATTTCTATTTGCCCCACACAGGAGTGATTCACTGATAACGTCCAAGCTCAGTTGAAAATGCACATTTGGATTTTTTAAAGTAACACTTAGGAACCACATCTAGCTCTGCAAAGGACGAGCAGCTCCCGTGTGGACATGCATACGTGAAAATAAAAGCCTGGAATAAAGTAATCAAATCTCAGAATGGTTTGTTTGAGAAAGGACTTTAAAGCTCATCTCATTCCCCCCCCTGCCGTGGGCAGGGACACCTTCCACTGTCCCAGGTTGCTCCAAGCCCTGTCCAACCTGGCCTTGAGCACTTCCAGGGATCCAGGGGCAGCCACAGCTTCTCTGGGCACCTGTGCCAGGGCCTCCCCACCCTCACAGGGAAGAATTTCTTCCTAAGTCCTGACAGAAAATCCTTTAAAGATTCTGCAAATGCCAGGCAACAGCTGGTCCAGGTGATACTTTTTTTTCACCCCCAAATACCTTTAACTGCTGAAATCACCCACTTTGAAGACCAAGCCAAAGTAATGTTCCCATATATGACCCCAGAAATAAGACTTACCTGGGGAGCCTGAGGAAAAGCAGAACATGGAGCAGCGTTGCACAGAAAAGCTTTCAGAAGGCAAATCCACCTTCAAACCAAACAACCAAATTTAATTCAATATAAAAAAATTAAACTTACAGAAAAATAAATATGCAAGAGCCCCACGAGAAGTGATCAACGCAGGCATGAAGTTGCCTTTAATTTGTGTCAGGGAAGCACACGGACCAGGATTTCTATCCCGTAAATTAAGATTTCAAAAAGGGTAGAAAACTCCTTTTCCTGCAGTTGTAACATACGTGCTTCAATTATGATTATGTCCCATTAATTTCAACAAGCTCTTCATAGCTGACATTCTCCCTGGCATTTCAAGAAGTAAAATAGCATTAAAGTCTTATTAGCTGGAAAGAAAGAGCAAATATTTACTGCAGGAGCTCAGTTCATCGCAGAAGACTGCTATGAGGGAGCATGAGTGATTTACTGCTTTCATTATTCAAGTCAAATAAATCTCCTCCTTTCCAAGCTATTGAATGTAGAGTTATGCTGGCAGAGTGGCTTACATTTGATCTATGTACCATGACAAGTACTGAAAATTGTGGGCTTCATTGCTGTATTCACCCACTCCTTCCTGAACAGGAGAAAAAAGTGTCAATACACGGAGCAGCCTTTGCTCTGTGCACAAGAAAGCACAAAGCTGCTCTGGAGCTGTAATGAGTGTGGAGTCTGACTCCATGGAAACTGAGATAAACTCCTTTTAACTCTCTCAACTAATGATCAGGGTGTGGCGCGAGACAAAAATTTTCCTATCCAAGAACATTTTATTTGCATATATCAGAGTTCATGACAGGCTTGCATTAATGCTAACAGAGACTCGTTCTTACACTTTTTATTTTTAAGCGTAGGGATGAAATTTTAATCACTGTGGAAGAAACAGCCTATCTGATTCAGTCTGGTTTCTCTATCATTTGAAAATGAGAGTATTTAAATCCACTGTAGCTGTTTCAGAAGAGCAAGAAGATGATTTTCTTGCCTTGCTCAGTAGATAGGCAGCTCTGATACCAACCCGCAGGTTTTAGTCTGGGTTTCTCTCACAGAGTTTGGGAAGCTGATAAGTGCTACAAGAACTTGGACAATATTTAAGAGATTCTGCTCCTCTCTGGGATTTCTGTTATCACTTCATCACAGCCTACTCACACCACACTCCAACACAGCCAAACCACCACAGAAAAATCTGAAAAATGAAACCCCACAGTTTCCACCCATGGTTCAACATACAAGGAGGTTTTTTGTTTATTTTATAGCCCACTTCATCTGTGGACTTGTCAGTAGACCCAGGGAGACTCCCCATGCAATCAAACCCTTTAACTTTACATTTAAACCTTTCAAGTTCATCATTTTAGCCCTAGGAACAGCAAGCCTTGTTTGATACCATCACTAGCAGCAGAGGTGCCACCACAACTGTCACCTAAACCAGAAACTGAAGACTGAGTTTCTAGCACGTTTCACCAGGAAATTTAGGAACAAAAACCACAATCATGAAGGAAAGTTTTATTTTACTTGTAATGCCCACATCCTAAGATTAAAGATGTTTTTTAAAAATTAGCTGCAAAGAAAAAGATAGAAGCAAAACAAGAACAGATTTTTACATCTTTAGGAAATCAAGAAAAAAATAGGCACAAGTTTACATTCATTAGTTTCAGATATGGCAGAGGAATGTTCTACTGAAGAGGGATAAATAAAATCCTGCTTTCCCATCTCCCCATATGAGACAACACAAGTCATGCTCTTCAAAGCCACACTGATTTTGTAGATACAAGGCAGATTTTCCTCATAATTTTTTTTATTACTGTGCTTTAAAGATCATAAAGACCCTCCTAGAGCCATTTGGCATAGTCTCAACATACATACTAAAGTACTGAGGATGTACTTTAACCTCTGGTGAAGCTTGTTACAACCTCCACATAAAAAATGAAAGTCATGCATATTTTAAATTCTGTTTAAGCATCAGACACTATTGAGGGATTTTATTTCATAGCTGCTAAGCCACTTTAAATCCCCATCAGTGTTAAAATCTTGCAAGTGTCAGCCCAGGATGATTTAACCCCTTGAGAATAAGGGTTCATCCTGAAAAAAAGGCGAATGTCTTATCTCAAGGGATTCTACCCAAATACACATTTCAGCTGCTATTAATACTGAAGAATTTCCTTTGTTAAACACAATATGCTGGGGAAAGGATTTCTAGGGATCTCAGGAAGCCAGAGGGTAGGCAGGTGTTCCATCATACCCTTTAAACTCTACCCTGCAATATAGGTGAGTACGAGAGTCACCTTTTGGGCCGGGCCCTGCTCTGGGTGGGATCAGTGGAAGCAGCCCGAGGGCTGCATCCAAAGGAGTTGAACACAGCAGGTCCCTGACACCACTGCTCAGGCCAGGGAGAGCTTCTTCCACAGGCACAGCTCCTGTGAACCCGCTGATCCTTGCAGTTCCCTTCAGAGGCTGCAGACACCTTTCTGCCTTTCCTCTTGAGCTACACTGGGACTGGGGAGGGACAAAGAGCAGCAATGAAATGAGGGGGAGGTGTAGAGAAGTTTAACATCCATCCCAGTAAAGATAAAACCAGTTTGTCTTGGCAAACATCCTTGGCTGGTGCAGGACCGAGTCACTGCTGGTGGGCAAAGGTGGAGAACTCGACTTTGAAGAAGCTGCGGATGTTCCCGAGGCGGATTCCTCTTTACCTTCACTGGGAGGGCTGTGTAACCTACTTGCAATAAGGGCTAAGGAAAAGCATCAAGCTGTAATAAAACAGTCTTTCTTCAGCTGATTGATTAGGAATTTACAATTCCTCAGCTTAAAAAGCCACAGTGCAAGTTAGTGTTTGCTTCAGGGGGACCCTGTTTCAGTATCCTCTCCTGCAAGGATGCAAAAGCCCAAAGTTAGCGGCCAGTGTTCTTGTCTGTACACAAAACAGGCAGGCTGCCCAAGCACTGAGGCCAAAAGACACTCAAAATAGTAAATAAATACACATAAAACAACACTAAAAATGAGAATTTAACAGCACTGATTGTTTAGAATTACAGTCCATCTCATTACATTAATCTTCATATTTTAGCATCTTTTTAACCACTATATAAAAGCTGCTGAAGTGACTTTTCTTCTAAACCAGCCATACAAGAGCACAAAGCACTATCAACATTATCTTTTTGGCAAAGTAACTTGCTTTCAGAATATACCATACTTTCGAATCACAGTTTACATGTGGCAGGTGTGTCATGCTAATACAACATCCTCCATTTCTTCTCTTCCTGCACACTGCCAGGAGCAAGACACCTCAGAGACCTTTCCTAGTTTCAACTGCTGTCTCTTAAATCCTTCTCATAACAGTTTATTCCACGCAGCCTCACTTGGGGCAGCTGCTCCTAATTTCTGCCTCAGCATTGTCCTGTTTATTGCATTAATCTGGTTTCCAGGATAAGCCTGATGTGCTTACAGAGCACCAGATGTTACTGTGCTCTACATGCACCCCCCTGCAAACATCTCAGGAGCATTTCAAGGAATCACAGAGCCACAGAAGGGGTCAGCTTGGAAGGGACCACAGCAGGTCATCTGGTCCCACCTCCCTACTCAGGGAGGGTGACCATAGAGCACACGACATAGCACATTTACCTGCTCCTTTTATGTCCTCCTGTTTACTTTTTTTCTCTGTTTACTTCCTTCCTGCTTTTACCAGCAGAATCTACATTAGATATCTGAAGAGGAAGAAAGCATTTGTATTCTCCAAGCCCACGCACTGACTTTCCACTCATATGGAAATTCCAGATTCTTACATATTTTGTTCCACTTGCAAAAATATGTCCAGATAAGCCTTATGTCTTTCACCCAGAACAGACACGAGGGGTAACTAAGCAGTTTGGAACAAAAACAATGAAGCTCATATTTTTGTGGAAGTCCTGAAGACCTCCTCATTCCGAGGGTGGGACTTGGACCTGTATGTGGACTGAAACAGAAGAAGGCACAGGCTGGATCTCAACCTTCATCTGTGGCGTTGTACTCAGAGAGGACTCAGCAAATCATTGCAAACCTCACACAAAAGCCAGGACTGCCTCAAGTCAATGGCATAAAGCTGAGTCGGGAGAGGTTTAGGTTGGATATCAGGAAAAGGTTTTCTACCCAGAAGGTGGTTGGGCACTGAACAGGCTCCCCAGGGAAGTGGTCACAGCACCAAGCCTGACAGAGCTCAAGAAGTTTGGATAACTCTCTCAGCACATGGTGGGAATGTTGGGGTGTCCTGTGCAGAGCCAGAAGTTGGACTTGATCCCGATGGGTCCCTTCCAACTCAGCATATTCCATTATTCTGTGATTTTTATGATTCTCTAAGTCCAGCACACTCCACTGCTGCTGTCCTACAGGAGTATCCAACTCAGCCCACATTCCAAAGGAGCCAGATTCCAGGTGCTGGCTGGGCAGTCAGGATCACAGCATTTGAGAAGCACTACCATACACACACATTTGATCATTACCCAAAATTATGTTGTATTTCTTAGGACTGACAGACTGTAAAGAGTCATTTCCTCTCTAGAAGCTTGATCCCAGCTCTCTAACTATCTGCACACACAACCTCACATCCAACATCTACACCTCTCACTACCCTGTACATAACAGCAATAGGTACCACATTATTACCCTTTCCCTCTGCTTGTACACACCCCACACCTCCTACCCGGCAAAAGCTGCTGCTGGCTCATTCTGAAATCCAGCAAGGCACTTTGATGGATGTCAAAGACTTTGTGCAAACACAAGCAGGCTGCAAATCCCCCCACTCCTCACACTAACCTGCCTTAGGGGCAAACACAGACCTCAGCAACCTCCTAAGCAAGGATGACCAGGACACAGAGCTCATCTGGTCTCCAAAGAGCAGCAACACCAAGGGAACAGACCAATTTCCCTAGAGCTTCAGACTGCTTACAGAAGTCTGCATTTTACTTCAGTGCTTTACAGAACTATTTCTTCCTCCCCGGGAAAGAAATCTTTGCTAGTCACATTGCATGTGTTAACACACTTAAGGTAAAAATCAGCAGTAATTAATGCCTGTAGGAACACAGCAGAGAAGAACAGTAACAAAAATCCCAAAGCAAGCACAGCCTCCTTGAGAAGCTAATGGTCAAGTGGAGAATTTACCAATGATATTCCTGTTCCCACACACAATCGTAAACGTCAGGGATTTACCTCCCAGAAAACACACAGGCAAAATACGTACATACATTGCCCTATTCAAGAGAATTGGGCAAACATCTGGGCCCAGGCAGTTGAGGACACAATGTATATATGAGACATTGGAAGTAATAATAGTAAGAACAGGAAGGTGGAACAAAGGAGAAATTCAAACCATAAGCCGGCAAGTGGTCCTGGATCCATCCCAGCAAACACTACTGGCTGCAAAAAGCAGAAGGTCCCGCCAGATTGCTGTGTGTTCACATAGTCTTGCTGCCACCGCTGCACTTTGCAGGTAGTTTTATCCATCTCCGGGAGGAAAAGGTCCTTGTACAAAAGTGTTTTCCTCTGCTGACATCAAATGAGCTCCTCCTTCAGCGGCTCCATTTCCCCAGGAAGCATGCCGTTCATCTCTGGGGAAGTCTCGGTGCCCAGATATCCTAAGAGGATCTCGCTGCGCCGCCGTGACAGCTGCAAAATGTCCTCTGCCAGCAACTGCACTGTCGTGTACCTCACATTGTCGAAGTCAAACATGTCCTTCAGATACTGGACGATCTGGTGCTGCAAGAAAAGGAAGGTTTACAGTCAGACCTCCTTCACCTGGCGGTACCAGGCACCAAGGGCTCACATCAGCAGCTTTAAGCCACAGACAGGAGTCCCACACACATGAGGTACAGAAAAGCCACCTTACCTTGAAGAAACTGCAGACTTCGGATAGCTGCTGCTTGGGCCCCAGAAAACCAAAGGCTAGAACAGGACTGACATGCTCCGATACGGAGTAGAAATGAGAGATAAAGCCATCTGGTACCTGCCACAGGGAAGGACAGAATTAGGTGGTTTTCAATCTCAGACAGAATTAGCAGCTTATTCCGTATCAGCCACCAACTTCCCTGCCAGAAAGCTTCAGTAACTGAAGTTAAGAGTTATTTGGAACATCTCTTCCTGCAAAACTACATTTATCTTTCAGATCCCTTGAAGGATGACTAGAGCTTTCTATCTTCATGTTTCTAAGCTGCTATTTCAAGAGGAAAATGAACAGAAGAAAATGAAAAGCAATCACCAGCCAGCCTTTATAGCCTCTATTTATAATTTGCTGACCAAGCCAGGAAAGGACATGCAAATATCCAAGGCAGAGCTACTGCATGACAGCACCAGTAGAGCTTCCAGTGCTCTCATTTCTCTCTGTGCCATCTCAGGAGCCAAACCCCGTCGTACCAGCTGGCTGTTGGGATCGAGCTGAAAACTTGCCAGAGGCCACAGACCCTGGTTGTGAAGTTGTGGCTTCCTGTTCCCCAGCTCCATAAACTCGTCTGCTGTGATACTTTAGGAAGTCACAGACTTAAGTGAAACTCATCAAGTAATGGCTAATTAGCATCAGCATCGGGGAGCGGAGCAGTGCCTGAACCACTCCTGTTGCTGTCAGCAAGGAAAATACAATTCAGGAGCAGTCCCTTGTTGCTTGGGATCAGCAGCCACTCCTACAGTATTGTGAGCAGGGAGAGGGAATACCAGACAGGCAACACTGTCATTTGAATCCTCACATTAAGGAAAAGGGAGAATAAACTCAGACTGATTCAGTAAAATACTGGCATAGCACTGGAGCAGTGACCGCAGGACCCCAGGGCTCTAAAGCATCACAAAGAACGTGACTCTGTTCAGTCTTCTACCACTTAAGATTTTGTACTTTGTCAAGATCTATGTGTTCTCTTTTCAGCCTCAAATACATTAGATTCTTTCCCTTTGGATTGATTTTGCTTACCATCAGAAGCCTCCTTTTTGCTTTCAGAACTGACCAGCAAGCAGTTGCTAGAGCCTACAATTAACAGAGAGAGCCCATTAGCTACTGGGATTACTTAAAAAACCCCAAAGTTTACCAACACGTTGTCATCAAAACATCAAAGCAGTGGCCCTTTTGTGCCAACAAGTCTAAAATGACAAAATTGAAGCAAACTGGAAGCAGATTTAGCCACTTCAGATCCATTCCAGAGAAGCCAAAGGGTTTTTGAAGATTGTTAATATGATCTGACATAGTTGCCCAACAGCCCACGATCCCCTGTAAGCAGACAGCTGTTACAAAGTGCCATTTTATTCTCAGTCTGTCAAACTAATCAGTCTTAAAAATACAGCTGGGGGGCAGGACTTAAGGAAAGCTTTGCAATTTGAGCTTCAGTGTCTGCTGAGGTTCTGCCAGAATTAATGGCCAACCGCTAAAACCCACCTATTTTTCCCTATATTTTGACCCTTTTATTCTCATTCATAAATATAGGTGCTGTCATCTTTTAACATCTCCATGGCATCATTGATAAAGGCCCCTAGAGCCATAAGTCTGGTTGCCAACCAGATGCTTTCAAAATAAGGAAAGCTTTCCTGTAAACAATTTCCATGCACAAGAAGACTGTTGTTTAGAGCTTCAGGAAAGCGTGGCATTTATAAAGAGAGAATTCAGCTCAGCTGGGAAAGATGAGGTTATGCTCTTTTCTGGCCTTGGCACTGATCTCACACTCACACCAGCACTCCCCATCTCACGCACCGTCTCCTTGAAGCTGTCGGACAGCCAGCGGTTGCGCAGCACAGCCAGCACGGAGGAGGGAGGGTTCTCCAGATCCTCAAAAGCATCCATGAGGATGAAGTCCAGCACAATATCAAAGAAGCTCATGCACACCACCTGTCAGGGAGCAGAACAGTCTGTAAAGGGAACAGGTTTTAAAAAGAGATGGGCTTTTTTGGTTTGAAGCAACAAAATGTAACAAGCTGAAGTCAATGCAATCGTATTTCAGCAGCAGCTCTTTCACTCCTGGGCCATTCCTACATTTGCATTATAATAGAATCACAGTGGTTTGGCTTGTAAGGGACTTTAAAACCATCCAGTTCCACCCCCTGTCACGGGCAGGGACACCTTCCACTAGAAGACACCTTCCAGGTTGCTTCAAGCCCCGTCCAGCCTGGCCTTGGGCACTTCCACGGATGGGAATTCCACAATCTCTCTGGGCAAGAATTATCTTTCAACTCCTCTGCAATTCTGTAAAGACAATGTCTTTACCAACCCCTCTTCCCTCCAGCTCCTGCTGAGTGGTCGGCCAGGTCTCTTGCTTCCGGGCATAACGCAGCATCTCCTCGTAGCTTTCCAGGAAAGCTTTGGGATTCTGGGAGAGCAGAGAAACAAAATGGAAGTTTGACTACTCAGATTTGAGCTGACATCAACATCACAATAGTCACCAGCATTCAGATGAAGTTTTCTTCTTCCAAAATACTGGACAAACTCTGGGCTGGGATGGGGGAACAAGTGTCCCTGTACTCAAGACACAGCTTAGTTGTTACATAAACTTCCTACCTTTTCAGCTTTTGTCATCAGTCCTATCACCATCTGCTTCCCAACCTCCCCAAAAAACAGCTGATTGCTTTCATCCTCCAGCAGCTCCTGCAAAGGGAACACAGATGTCTCCTGTGAGGACCTACACATCCTCAAATTCTGAGTTGGGAGAAAAAAAAAATAAGGACGAGACATGAAGCAGTGCAATGCTGCACACACCAGTGTTGTTAACCTTTAATAAGCTGGAATCTAGGAAACAAAACTGTGCTCTCCAGGAACATGCTGCTGGCAGCCACGTGCCATGGAAACCTGGGAGCCTGAAGTCATTCTCACCTGGAATGCCTGCCTGACACAATGCAGCTTCGCCAGGAAATCCTGGTCACTGTAGCAGCCAAGGAGCTCTGTCCTAGAGGGAAAGGGGAAGAATTCCGTAAAGTCCAGTTCTCCTGATGTTGGTGTTCCTACCAACTGTGGTCCCCTAAAAACAAAAAACTAAATTCCCAGTTGGTGCATAGGAGTCACATTCCCTTTATCCAGCTCCCTGGGGGAACACAGGACCTCTGCCAGGCTGGCACAGGACTATGCCAGCCTCCTGGAACACTCACTCCTATCACTAACTTCCTGGGACAGTTACTCTTTCTTACCACGTGAGTCCCTAAAATCTGGGGCTAACGGCCTGGGAAGGCCAAACCAGCAGGAAGGATGCTGTGATTTTATGACCCCAAAGGGTTATTCTGGTTATGGGGCTTCTCAAAGGCAAATGATGTGTTCACAGTGCCCCAGGGGACACAACGTCCCACAGCTCCAGCTGGCTCTTCACCTCAGCGTTCGGCACGCGACCTTCCCTTCCTTCACCAACTGCAGAGCTTCTTCGTATGCTGCCACTGGCTTGGAGAGGTGGAATGGCATTTCCTCAAAGGGGAGAGAATCAAAGAGCTGTAGAGGTAACAAGAGACGTGAGAAGAACAAAATGAGCTCATTAAATATTTGCAAATACACAAGAGACTACACACAAGCAAGGCAGGCCTTCTTCAGAGAATCTTCAGCTAGCAAAGTTTGTCAGTGACAATTGTTTCATGCAAAGGTATTTCTTTTTTCACCAAAAGCTGTTTCAGCTCTGACACAGCCAATATTCCATAAAATTTATGCAACCAAGCCATCTTACATTAGATAACAGCACTTTCCTAGCTGTTGTGGCATGTTTTCTACAGTAGATAAGAAGATGACATGAAGTGCCTTTTGGAAAAGCCTGCACCATCCCCCTCATTAAAAAGCTTTTCCTAACATCCGTCATGAACCTCCCAGTCTGGGGTTGTTGCTCTGTGTTTGATCATCTTCCTCTCCCAAGATGTGTTTGGCTCTGCTGCCTTTGTTCCTTCCCTCCAAGCCACTAGGCTGTGACACACAGCTGACACTTCAGTCACCTCTGCTGCAGAGAAGAAGGAATCCTCCGAAGCCGAGCTGTCTTCATCATCCGTCCGCAGCCGCAACGATCCATCCGCCAATGGAAGCATTAAAGTCTTCTCTGGAGGAGAGAAAGAAGCCACGTGTGTTGGAGTTCATGGACCAACACTCCTCTTAGCTCCTGTGTTCTCTTCCACTTGTACTTTGTCACTCCTCCTTTACTTGGCTTACAGAAAAGACATAAAACCAGGCAGGAAATTGGCATTTTACTGCAGCCAGATGCCCTACCCAGATCCAATAGCACGCTGTCTGATGGGAGTGAGGAGCCAAACTCTTCCTGGAGGTGGTACGCTCGGTGCAAGAGGGACTCCAGCTTCTCAGCAAACTCCCTTTTCTGGGACTCCTCCTGGAACACACATAAATGCCACCCTTAGTTAGCCAGCTGCGCACAGACAGATTGGACAGCACAAATATGGGAGGAAATTTTCAGTAAAAATGGGATTTGCAGTTTGCAGATTAAATGATTAAAAATAAAAAGAGAGAGGAGTCATTAATCCTACAATGCAGCTAATAATGCACGGGGAGGAAGCTTCTACACAGCCTACTCAAACCCTCTGGCTTTTGAGCTTCACAATTTTGTTTTCCTCTTAAAAAAGGAAGAAAGAACTAAAGAACTTTAACCTGCCACCCAGAAAAACAAGTATTTTAATAAGTTATACACCACTTAATTCTCCTGCCTTTTGACTTTAGCCTAAATTCCAGGAGAAATTGCATCAGGAAACCTGTGTTGAATATAACAGGATATCCAGAACTGGACAACAGAGTATTTAGATTAAGGTGCTGGGCATAAGCAAAGTTTGCTGTAAGCAACATAGGAGGATGGAAAAAAAAAAAAACGTGTGGGGAAAACAAGACTTAAATGGCATCTTGCCTTCATGCCCTATGTTTGCATGAGTATCTCACCTGGAAGACAGAAGCATTACCAAGAAGCACAAAATCTATTTTCATAATGAATCAACTTATTTTAAGGCAGTTTTAGAAACACTACAGGGCTCTTCAAGGAGAGCCAACAACAACAGAATCCAGATTTTACTTGGATAAATATTATCCAGCACAAAAGACAAATGTCCCACAGACTTACTGCACCAGACTCTGTTTACAAAAGGCTGGAAACACTTTTTTCCCAGTGAGAACTCCTGGGAGTTCAGCTCCTTTCACAGTCCTGAGTTACAGCAGGTTTTTTTAGCTTTGTGGCTGTCACTGAGCCACTCTAGTTTAGATCTCCTTTAATACAGGTCTTCCCTGCATAGTCCTCAAGTCCCAGACAGCAAGGAGCTGTCCTAAAATCCTGGCTTCTGTAGCTGCAGGCTGAGTGAGGTACACATCTCCCTGCAGGGACCAGGGCCACACACTCAGCTCCTACCAAGTTACCACTGCTTTCCTCATCCACACACACACAGCTGAGCTCTGCTCTCCACCCAGCTCCCAGAAGTGATAGTGACCATCAAGATCTCCATTTTCAAATGCATTTACAGAGACAACACTGCCAGCCAAAGCTGTGCTGCATTCAGCACAGCCTTTTCTCACCACAGGCTGTGCCACGGGAGGACACGTGTGACAGTGAGTGACACAAGGCTAGAAGGTGGGTAGAAAAGCTGGGGAATGAGGGGGTGAGACATATTAAAAAGAGAAAGAAATTAAAAACACCCACTCCCACTGCATAAGGAAGCTGCAGATACACACAGCTCTTAAACAGTCTGGCCTGACTCCGCCCTTAATTTGCTCTCCTTTTAACTTCCCACTGTTTACTGCTTCCAGCACCCAGGCTGGCCTTTCAGCATGTGGGGACCTACCTCTGAAAGGTTCTCAGACATGCTCTCTTGCTGCTTCCTGCTGTCCCAGGGCACAGGGGTGCTGGTACAAGCACTGTCCCTCTGCCTGATGCTCAGTGCCTGTTCCCATTTCTGCAGGGCCTCCTCAAACAGCTCCATGCCTGAAAATGCAACCAAATACCAGCTGTGAGAGTCCCAGGGCACTCAGGAACAAAGAGACACAGGATGAGTCTTTGCTCACTCAGACAATCCAGCAAAGAGGGAAATCTCTCCCCAACTGAAAGAATAAACATATTCTATGTCTTTCCTGTTTAAATATGGTTTATTTTGGATTAGAAGGAGAACATCCCCAAACTGGTTAAAACATTACCCATGTTACTTCCAAAATACTGTTCTCTGCACAAGATGAGCCTGTTGCTCAATAACAGCATTTTGGAAGTAAATTATTCACTGACAAAAAATAAATTTTTTTTAAGAGAAGATGGGATTTTTATTTGATTTTAGGCTGAGAATGGAAGGGAACTTTCTGTTAGAGCTCTACATTCAGCTGCTGATGCTGTGTGTCAGTTCTCACCCCCTTCTTGCTCTCACAGTGATAAACAACTCCCCCAGGGCAATGACCTTGTGCCTGCTTACCTTGAACATAGAGGCTTTCTGCACTGGAATCACCAATGGCTCCAGCATCTCCCATTGCCTGGGCCTCCCACATCCCTGGGGGTATTGGACTTGAGGAGTTGACTGCTACCATCTGCAGGAAGGGAGCAGAGGGCACCAAATGCCTTTTGAATTCTCTCAAGGTCAGAGATGCTAACATCAAACAAACACCGGTTAAACTTCAGCAAAAAGGCATTTTCCTTCCCCATGTTTGCCCTTGTGCTCCCCTGTATTGATGAGCACTAAAAGGAGAGCACTGATGGAAGAAACAGCCCAGGAAAGCTCCAAAGCAATTGCTACAAAGGCACCAGGATTTTGATGGAAAGCTCATGTCAGCCTCAGCTGCCTGTACAAAAAACATGGAAGTGGCAAGGAAGCAAGCACAGTCCAAACAAAAGAAACAGTTTCCCAGAAAAAATACAGCTGAGGATTCCCCAGAGGGCAAGGGGAATCCTCACTCTTCTCTTTGTAACCAGACCCTCTCCTGGGAGGGCTGAGCTCGACAATCCACACAGCAATGTCAGCTTTGTCCAATTTCACACCAGGGCATCAATGTCTTCTGAAGTCTGACCCAGTAAAGTGCTGGATACAACAATCAGTGACCAGCATTTTCCTGTGGCTTAGAGAAGGATGTCCAAACATGAGCCTGGTACTAAAAAAAACCCTACAATAATCAGCTGACAGATGAATTCCTACCCAGCCTTCATTGATCAATCCCTATAGAATGTTAATAAATCACCTTGAGATCCAGAACTGCAAATCATCAGTTCACTGCTGCCAATTTACTTACTGGATAGCAAAGAGGAGCCCAGGAAACAAATGAGAGCACAGGCTAAACCTGCACCTGTGCAAAGGATGAGCTGTTTTTCCACCAAGTAATATGAAAACTGTAAGTACAGGGACAGCTCATCTGTACAAAAACAGATGCCTGTCCGTGGGGATATCCCCACCCAGGCACCAGCAGTGGAAAAAGGAATTGATGGACTGCTTTTTATTTAAAGAGAAATAGAATTTCAGTGTTACAAAACCTGGACAGTGTCTGTGTGAATTGAGAAGGCATGGGGGAATTACATGGATGTGAGTCCCTGCGGGAGGGAAAGAGGCCAGAGCTGGACTCAGCTGGGCGCTCACTGTCACATCCCATCACACCCCAGTTCCCCAGGGAATGCTGCGCCGTGCCCGGGGCCGTGCCGGCACTGCCGCCTGCTGGAGACACACTCTGGCCAGCACGGATTTTGGCAACTTCTGGTGCTTTAGCTGCGCTAAAAACAGCAACACCAGCATGTGCTGCGGGGTGCTGGCACCCGACAGCTCCCTTCAAAGGGGTGGTTTTTCCCTCTCCTTGCCCCAGCATTGCCAAGCAGCCTCTGAGCCTGGGCGATGACAAGGGAGGGCTTTGCAGCAACTCACAGAGGTTCGTCTGTGCCCCCCTGCTCCAACAGAATGTGAGGCTCTGAGCAGTGGGGATGTGAAACAGGTCTTGAAGCCACAAATGCTTCCAGTTTTGGTCTCACAAAAGGTGGATATAAGCACTGATAGCTTCTGCTGCCTGGTTAAGCCTGAATTACCTGTACTGCTAGGCCGCTTTTTCGCTTTGGAGGAGGTAGAATGACTGGGCTGTGCTCTCAACCTGTGCTGTTTCCTGAACAGAGCTATCAGATTTTGGTAGCTAATTTGGTTTTAAGAACAAAGCAAGCTGTGAGCAGCCCCAGCACAAAGGGAGGGGCTGCCAGGCCACCCAAATCCCCACCACAGAGGGAAGCAAACAAGCTCCCCTTTGCTGTGTGAGACCCAGAAACAACCCAGCCTAACTCCTCGAGAGGGTCACAGACAGCTCCAAGGAATCATGGCCATGTCCCACAGGGAAATCCCTCCTGCAGCTCCTCCTTGGCCAAAGAACTGGCCAAGGAATCCTGGAGCTCTTGGCCACAAAAAATTGCTGTTTACAGGGAACCCCAGATGCTCAGTGCAAGGTTAATATCAGAACCTGCCCTACAATTACACTGCAACCTGTTCTGCTCCAGAGGCTTTGACATTCTCCATGGGCCAGTACAAGCCCAAGGACTTGGTGATCTCGTGACAGGTACATGTACTCACATCTCCCAACCCTGCCAATAAGGTCCTTACCGAGGCGAGGCTGTGGGAGGAACTGGAATGTTTGCTGGGCTCAATGGAGGAAATCCCGCTGAGCGTGTCATTGCTCTTGCTGCCAGGGCTCTGGACTCTCCTGCTGGAGTATCCTGCAGTTGGGAAGGTCACACAAAAACAGGATTTTAGGCCCAGGTGACTGCAGCAGGGAATAGGGAGGGGAACATCACCCTGTCCAGTGTAACTGTGAATGGGCAAAGCAGCATCCAATACCTAGAAATAAGCCACAGATCTCCTGTCTGATCTGCTTTGCTCTAAGACTAAGAAAGCTGGTGTCAGTGGGGATCTGAGGCTGAGGAGTGAATTCACTGCTTATGGACAGCAAGAGGCAAGTGGAAACAATCAAAAAAAAAACTCCTCCATCTTCCCTCAGGACAGGCAGAACACGGTCACTGCTCCCTTGATTTTCATATGTTTCACCAAACAAATGCTTAATCCCTGAAGTGCTTTGCTGAGGGCCTAGGTCAGTCTTACCCCTAAAGACAGTACAAGCAGGTGAGGAAGCTGCCCAAGGTCTGGGAGTCACCGCAGAGCTGGATGGACACTCCCAACTCCCCAGCCCGGCCCAGGCCACCCTCCCCTCCCCTGAGCTTAGCACAGGACCCACACTGACATCATGAGATCAATGCAGAACCAGGTCACTGCATGCCTGGGTCGTTATTATTGGGGCAGCGTGGTAATGGTCCACAGGCTGCCTGCAGGAAAGGGAACTGCAAACCTCAGGACACCTTTTCTTCCCAAGGACTGTGAGCTCAGAGTCTCTTCCTCTGCTCCCCAAACCCTGTGCTCATGGCACTGTGCTTCAGAACTCCCACTTCATTCCACATCGAAGCACTACACCAACGGCTGTGCTTTCCTCTCCCCACACCTTCCCATCGCTCCCTGTACAACCTCTTTGGAGATTTTTCCCTTTCTGCGAGGCCAACCTTTCTTCACGGAGGAGACCCTCCTGGTTGGCAGGATGGGCACTGTGATCCCTCCCGGTTTAAAGCCACACTTGTCTGGAGCAATTTGCTTCTTTCGGCGGCGCCGCCGCTTCAGCTGATGAGCTGCAAGAGCCAAGGCAACCGTCCCCAGAGCTGTGGCAAACAGCACCTTGCGCAGGCCTGGAGAGAGCCGCAGCTGAGAGAAGACAGACTTTAAACACAAAAGAAATGGAAGAGCAACAATGAAAAACCAATTCCACTGCCCTTTCTTTAAAAAAAAAAAAATTAAAAAGTGTTAAACATGAAACCCCTTGGCTTTACCCTCCCATCCACAAAACAGGCCCCCTGCTACACAGCTAAGACACAGCAAGAGAGAGACTGTGGAGCATCATTTTGACAGGACCTGGAGAACTTGGTCTCAATCCTCATTGCCAAAACACACTGCAAAATCTGCACACAGCCTGGGACAGATGCAATCCAGGTTACCCAAATTCAGCTCTGAAACACTGGTGTGAAGCTGAGCTTTACTGCTCCAAGTGCTGCATCACTACAAGTGGGGAACATATTACTCTTCTTTAAAAGACAAGTCTTTTTTTAGCGCCTTTGATGAAGAGAAAGATTGAACCTGGGTGTACTCCCAGGGAGGAATGTGGGAAGCGCTTTTCTCTCCTCTCCAAGCCCACTCAGAACAACTCTCTTCCACCACCCCGAACTCCCACTGCAATTCCTCCAATCCCTCAAACTGCCCAGGTCCCCCAGCACCACCCCATTGTGCCTCCATCTCACGCAGACAACCCCACAGAGCCAGCCAAAGGAATGTGACAGGGAAACCTTTCCCGCTCCTTGTACCTGCCCAAACGTCGTGTAAACAAACACGGGGATCTCTGCCACGGTCATTGCCAAGGCCTGCATGATGGACATTCCCTCTGTCCTTCTAAATGCCATGTCTGCACGAGGATCTCGGCACCTTCAGGAGCCGCTAAGGGGAAGGGCACTTGTGGATGCTGTGTGAGCTGCTCACAAAAGAACCCAACTTTTCTCTGACATGTGGCTCAGAGTCCTGGAGATGGCCTTCATCCAACAATCCTGTGGGACGAGGGGAAAAATCAGGTGAGTGAGGGGAACACCTGCCCTGCTCCTCATTGCAGTGCACTTCACAAAACACACACCAGGTTACTTGGAGCAGCGAACCAAAAACATCTTCTCATGAACAGCAGCAATTCCTTTGCTTGTCCTACCAACCACAGGGGCAGATTCCCAAACTGCTCTACAGCTGCAGTACCCTCGGATTTGACAGCTCCCAGAAATTTCTACATTTACCAGAACTACCTGAACATGGTCGGAGGAATTTTGTTTCCAGTCCCAATATTAAAAAAGCCCCAATTA
>VWZW01005650.1:54220-105772 GCA_013397115.1 Edolisoma coerulescens
AGAGGCGCGGAGCGGGCGTCACCCGGCCTTATAAAAGGCGGAGGAGCGGCGGGCGCGGTGACAGCGGGGGTGCGGCGCGGCCGGGGCGGCTCCGGGGCCGCCATGGAGTTCAACGTGAAAAAACTGGCGTCGGACGCGGGGGTCTTCTTCTCCCGCGCCATGCAGGTGAGGCGGGGCGGGATGGCAGCGGCACCGCCCGGCGGCCGCGGGGTGGGAGGCGCGGGGGATCCGCGGAGCCAGGCCCCGGCGGGGCCAGGGGGGTTTTCCCGGCCCCGAGGAGGCTGGAGAAGGAGATCGGAGCTGGGTGGGTCCGTCTGCCTCAGCCGCAGCCCCCGGAGCATCACCCGCAGATGGATCACCTCGGGAGCATCGCTCCCGGCGCGGGCTCGGGGGTGCCGGGGAAGGTCCCAAGGGACTGGTGGAGGGGAGTGCGGCGGGACATTCGTGCCTGGGGTTTGTTGATCTTAAAGAAACAAAGCTGTGTGATCTGGCTGCTTTGTCCGTGCCCAGACCCACCGGGAAGGGGTGCAGAGCTCTGGAACAGGCGCCCGAGGACGGCGTGGTGTCTCCCACTCTGGAGACATTCCAAACCCACCTGGACACGTTCCTGTGTCACCTGCTCCAGGTGACCCTGCCTTGGCAGGGAGGTTGGATGGGGTCATCGCCAGAGGTCCCTTCCAACCCCAGTCATTCTGGGATTCTGTGAAATGGTCCCTGTCGCTGGGGAGGGGTGGTGGAGGGGCCTTGCACCTGGTCTGCACTTCAGCCCCTCGGGAGGAGCAGGAGATCCCAGGGCCTGGGAAAACACTGGGATGTTCAAGGGATGGGAAGGAGCTGCTGAGAGCGAGCCGGTCGGGTCTCACGGGGCTGCTGAGGCATCAGGACCACGCGAGGAAATGTCTGGAGCTGAGTCGAGGTGGGGTGAGGTTGAATATTAGGAAAAGGTTCTTCCCCCAGAGGGTGGTGGGGCACTGAACAGGCTTCCCAGGGCACTGGTCGCAGTCCCAAGGCCTAGAGAGTTCAAGAAGCATTTGGACAATGCTCTCAGGCACGGGGGATTCTTTGGGCTGTTTCTGTGCAGGGCCAGTTGTACTTCAATGATCCTTGCAGGTCCTTCCAACTCAGAATATTCTGATATTCACAACTTGAGATCAGGAGCTTCTTGGGGATGAAGTGGCCCCCCTGGAGCTGTGAAGAAATTTGGGTACACATGAGCAGCAGACATGCAGCAGGTGGTGAGAGGGGGCTGCTGAGTGTATTCATTTCTTGGGCATAATAACTGGAATATTGCTCTTGCTTGGCCAGGAGAGGAGAGAGGCAGGTCAGAACTGGTTGGGATCCTGCCTGGAAAGTGAAGTCCAGCTGGTGACTCTGGGACTGGGCTTCTTGCTCTACCTATTGTGTGGGGGCTGGTAAACAAACAGAGCAGACAGGCCTCGTTCCAGACCTTCTGTGCAGTGGAGTAATTCTGGCTCTATTGAGAACTGGTCTCCTGTAAGCAGATATCACCTCCTGTAACCGTGCCAGTGAGTCATATGTTATGAAAAAGAGAGATATTAACTACAGGTGCAAAATAAGGAGCAGATGGAAAGCCTAAAGATGCCGTTCTCATGCAAATGACCTTGGATGCAGAAGAAATGCTGGAAAGAAATCTTGTGTTTAGAAGCCTTATTGTGAGTCTCTGATAAGTGTTTTTTAGCTCCAAGGCGTAGGAAGGAGACAGGCATGGGAACAGTGTCTGCACACAGTGATTCCAGAGCAAGGAGGCGTTTATAAATCGTGGCTTCTGCCTGCTACACCTACTCCACTGTCTCGTACATGAATATTCATATGCCTAATTACAGTAGTAATTTCTTGAAACCAAATGAGCACTGGCACTTGTGGACAGTGAGCAGGTATGTAAGGAGGGGGAACTGGAAGGAAAGAGATCTCTGAGGCTGAAAAACACCTCATGAGGTGTCACTGCTGGGGGAATTCAGCCTTTTTGGGTCCTCACAGAGTCCTGGTGTGGGTGAGCGCTGCACTGTCTCCCCTGAGAGCCACCAGTGACAGCTGAGGTCTGCTGTGGGCAGTAAGGGCTGGGTTGGTAGCACTCTTTAGCACTGCAGATCTTCTAGGACGGGAATAAGCTGTCTAGAAAAAGCTGCTTTCTGTAGCATTTGGAGATGCTTTCTCCAGCTCCAGGCATTTAGCAAAGTGGTGTTTTACTGGAACTGCAGCAACTGGGAGATAAATGGACTGGCCATTATGTGCTGTTCCACTCAGACAGCATTAGCTCCTGCTGTCTGGCAGAACTGTCTGACCAACACACAGGAGCTTCACTCGAACTGGAATTAGGGCTCAGCCAGGGGGGAAGGAGACAGGGCATGGTCAGCACAACACCTCTGGGCTGGCTCAGGGCAGGAGCTGGTTTGAAACCTGTCAAATACAACCCAGCATAGGAGCTGGAAGAAGGATTTTGGATTAGGCTCCTCATGACAAAAAAAAAAAAAAACAATCAAAACCGCTCAAACCCACTGCTGCCTTTACATGGCTCTTCCTCACTCAGGCATCAGTCACAGGACTCCTCCAGAAAAGCAGAGCAGACAGTAAAGGTGGGGTAGGAAAGTAGTGGACAGTTCTGCTACCCTGGGAGTGGTGAACAAGCTTCTAGGCTTGGGCAGCTGCAAGGATATAGAACTTGTGTAGGATTCAGCATCTCACCTGAGCATGGCCTGTACTGACACTTGCACTGCCAGTTGCAGCCATCAGATCAGTATTCTCTGAGGGGATGTGGCGCCTGCAGACAGACTCCAAACTGGTCACTCTTCATCTTCACTTGAAGGAGGGCTTCTCTCTTTGATCAGATGCACCTTGCAGTTATCAGTAAGTGAGTCTGATCCCAAACCTTGGCCAGTGGAAGCTGTGTGGCCACACATTGGATATCTCTGTTCTAGATAGGCTGCAAGCCAGGCTTTTTCAGAGAGGTCTGGAAGTAATTGTAGGTGTCTGCGTTTTGTCAGTTCTGATGTAAACAGGCTCTGGGTGAAAATGCCTAAGTGTGAATACAGCTTTTGGGTGCTTATCTCCCCGCTAATGTCATTACTAAAACAGCTAGAGGCTGACTTACTCTATCTTGAAGCTCCTGCAGACAGACTCCCCCAGCTCCCTGGTGGTAAAATAAGTCTTTCATCATTAGTAGATAAAATGAGCCCTCTGCTTGCTGACCTTACTGGTGTTCACACTTTAAAAGTTCAGAGAGCAGAAGGTGACCCAAGGAAAGGACAAGGTCTTGGTAGGGACACAGCCAGGACCCAAGCTGCCTAAAGGGATATTCCATACCATAGGACATTGCTGAGCAATAAAACCTAAGAGAGAGGAGGAGGAGGGACATTATTATAGAGCACATTTGTCTTTTGGAGTAACCACGACATGTACTGAGGCCCAGCTTCCCGGGAAGTTGTCACACATCACTTGCAGATGGGAAGGAGACAAGAAAATCTTTTGGCTTCCTTTGCTTCCACACACAACTTTTTCTTCATTAAACTGCCTTTATCTTTAACTGTGAGGTTTTTCCATCTTATTTTCAACCCCCTTGTTCTGCTGAGGAGGGAAGTGATAGAGAGATTTGGTGGCACCTCATGTCCAGCCAGGGTTAACCCACCACAACAGTGGTTTTTTCCTCTCCTAATTGCCTTGCTCATGAGTTAACCAAGCTGTCCCTGTTAATGGCTTCCTTCTGTCCTCTAGCACAGTTTCATTTGGCTCCCAGCCTGGCTTTCCTGACTCCTGGTGACCAAATACTTGGAGCAGACTCTATCTGGTCCAGAGTTGCTCAAAATCAGGTAGTTTTCAGATGCTGAGTGGCTGTAGCTTCTTTCCTACTGCCATCCTGTACAAAGAGGGAGCCAGATTTGCTCAACTGATTGTGTTGTGCCTCTTATCAAAAGAGCAAATGGTACTGTGTTTTGGGCATTTTGAGCTATTTGGAGGCTTTGAAAAACCCAACAGCCTAAATCTGCTGGCAGGTACAGGGGACTATTCCTGGTTTAAATCTCCTGGCCCTGGTTTGATCTTTGTAATTTAAAGTGGAAAGTCATAAGTAACGACCAGTTGGATAAAATGGGAACCCTGCAAGCAGTACAAGGGCCTGAACTCTGCCACCAGATCCTCTGCAAGGGGGCTGCAGCCACCCTGTTAGAGATCACGGCATACAGGCTGGGCTTTCATTCCCCTCACTTTTAAGGAGAGGAAGGTGCTGATGCTTTCAGCAAAGGAAATACCGTGGGCTGTTTTAAAGCCCAACTCTGATGGCATTTACTCACAGGCCCAGCCTGTTTGATCTGTATCTGTAGTGCAGAGGGGCCCCTCCAGCTCAGCACTACTTGCTGACCCTCCTGACATCCCAGGCGTGTGTCTGCCAACTCTCTTGGGGAAGGGGGCTTTTCCCCAAGCTGTGAATGCTTACGGCAGCTGCCCTAGCTGCAGTCCAGCACGTCCATGCTCCTTTTGGGCCTGTGGCCCAAGTGCTGCTCTCCTGCTGGGTCACCCTGTTTGCCCATCTGGGCCCTGATAAAGCATCTCTCATTCCTGCTGGCCAGCCAAGCCTCCCAGAGGAAACCCAACCTTTGGCTGAATTATTGATGGCCTGGAATGCAGCACGGCTCTGCTCTTCCTGGAGAGTGAGAGTGGCACTGACAAAAGGCTGCCCTGCATTATTAAGCACCCGCTCTGGGTCAGCTGCAAGGATGTTTCCTGCAGGGGAACAGCCTCTCAGCACTGTGACCTGGCTCATGATCCCAGGATGCAGATCTGGGAATTGGTTCAGGGCTATTGACCCAGTCCTCAGGTTCTAGAAAACAAATGGGAGTAGTTCTGCCATGGCAGGATGGAGGAGCTGGAGGTTCTTTCTCAGCACTGCAACTGCCTGTGCTCTGCCAGCCCTGCCTGTCTCCCCAGGGATCTGCACCAAGCCTGTAAATCAACTTGATGAAACCAAATATCACTCCCATTTGTGGCAATCTCTTGTAAAAGACAGCAATGCTTCTAGTCTGGGAACAGCAAGATATAAAATACTCAAAATCTGTCTTTTTACAGTCAGGAGGCTTGAGGGTATGATCAGTTCATTTGTTGTGCATCTCTTGGTGTCACAGTGAAATATTTTCAATCAAATTTCTGTGTTATGAAAACAAGTTCTCAGGAATAGAAATCCTTTACGGGGGAGTTCTGCCTGAAGTGCTTGAGTAGCCAGATTTCATAAACTGCTGTTCTTCTACCCTTCTTTTCACTGGGCAGCCAGGTAAGAAGGGACCGGCAGCTGAGACCTGTTGCCTCCTAAAATCTCAGATTTCCACTTGCACCAGACAAAAAAATGAGCCAGCTCGTAGGTCAGTGTAACTTACCTGTAATCTCCTGTGCTGGCTTCCAGGAGAAGCTTCATCTGATCTCATGGCAGGCTGCTCCTGCAGGAGGTGGTCCTGCTCTCCCTGCACTTCGTGGCACATCCCCATTACTGCTGTGAAGTCGGGTGGGTTCTCTGATAGAGCTAAAAGGTCACATTAGAGGTCAAATCGAGCTGGATCAGCGACTCCCTGTGCACAGGGAGGAGGAGGAGGTAGCACTGGGCAGGGACAGCACCCAGTGCAGCCCCTGCAGCGAGGCACCAACCCCCAAGGCTGTGCCTGGGCTGGGTTCAGCACATCCAGCTCCTGGGCAGGGGTCTGGGAGACGCTGAGGGAATTCAGTGTCAGTGGAGTCACAGCCTCCCATGCCTTGCACCCGCTTCCCGACCTTCACGCCCTGCTTTCCAACCCTGAAAGGAAGCCTGAATAAGAGATTGTTTTCTGGCCTGACCCCTTGGAGTCACGGGCTGTGGCTGAGATTCCTGCCCATCCTCCCCTTCTGGCATAGCCCCCAGGCTTGCTGTGATCCTGGTGCTGCCCTCAGCCTTGTTGCAAGACAAACAGCTTTAGTGCCTGACTTGAGGTAAGAATTGAGTTTCTTGAGTCCTGGCGAGTGCTGAGCTGTGACCCCTGCGCTGGGTTACACAAAACAGCCACAGAGGACAGTGATGCCAAAGATGCCACTTGTTAATAAAGCAAAGGACCCCAGAGCTGGAGTGGCTCAGGACAGTGGCAGTAGCACTGTGGAGATGCTGGAGGGCTTCAGCAGTGATCTGGCACTGCAGCAATGCTGTAAGAAGCTGACTCAATTCAGCTGGTAAGAAACTGGGTTTAGGTTTGACAGCTCCAGGGCAGATGCTGGTGCAGGGTAAGCCTAAACTGCAGGAAAAAGCTGGACTTGAAAGTGAGATGAGGTGTCAAAATGCTGTCTGGGAAAGGGGGGTGAGAGAGACTTATCTTTGCATCAAAGAGTCTTGGCTTGTTTAGGAAAGATCTTAAACAGATGACTCAAGAATTGGTGCCAAATACCTGGGAAGTCCCAGTTTGCTGCATGGCAGTGACTCAGCCCAGCCTGGCAGAGTCTGAAAACAGCCCTGGGCTCCCAGCAGTGACAGAGGAAAGCAGCCTCAGCCGCTGAGAGCCATGTGTGACCCCCAAAGAAATCAAACAATACAAACACCCTCTCACCTTGAATCTGCTTCTACCCGTTGTCCAGCAATGGCCAGGGGACCATGGCAAAACCCAGTTAAAATTACGTGCCAGTAACCAGGGGCTGCTGGTGCAGGGGAGAGACCAGCAAAGTGATCCCTGGTCCTCTGTCCCCAACGGGCTGGGGGAAAGCGTGATTGTCCTGTCCCTGCAGCTGAGAATCTGTCACCACCCTCCTCTGGCAAAGCACTCCACTGGCTGGAGCTCCAATCGTGCCAAACAGGTTGCTGTGTAAACATACCTGGAGGGCTTGTATATCTCAGACATCTGGTAACAGGACTCCAAGGGCTGTTTGCCCCTGCTCTGGGCTCTCCTTATCTTACTTTGTTCCCAGCATTGTGCTCGATGGGAAGGGAACAGAGCTGGCCAGGAAGCCTTTCAGGAAGGGCAGCAGACACCAGAGCAAGACCCCATGGAAGGGACATCTTGGCCCATCTAGAGCTGAGCTCTGGTGTGGGGAAGCAGAGAGGAGAAGGTACCAGTGGTAGATCAGACAGGAGCTGCATTTCAGCTAGGAGCTTTAGCCAGGCTTTAATCTTTGGCATCTGACTGTGCCAGTATTGCACAGTACCATGTCCTGATAACGCAGCAATGGCATCAGAGACCATTAACAAGGGTTAAAGGACAACTGGAGCCTCTGTAGGATCCCAAATGGCACAGCTGACCAAAGGGTCTTTTAGCATGATCCAACAAGATGCCAGTTCTGTCAAGAGCAGGAAATTGTGCTTAAAAATACACTGAAGGTGGCCAGCTTCACTGAAAGGAGCACGTGGGAAATGGGGATGGGATGAGAGGCAATGGGCTCTTCTCTCAGAAATCCCTCAAGGAAGCAATGGAGGGTGTCCAGGCCATCTGATGCTGCATCTCCAGACTGACAAACCTAGTCAGATGTCACTGCCCAATATGAAAACACTGGAGACTTGCACAGCCTAATTCTCCCTGCTGCTAATTTTAAACTTGAAAGGAGTTGCAGAGGGAGGGATTGTCCATTGCCAGTATGAATCTGAGTGCTGAGAAGAGTTGGACAGTGTTGTATTTCAATTCCCTGCTTCAGAGTGCATCCCAGAAGAACAGTCACTTGCTGGAAGTGGTTTTATCTAAATCCTGAGTTTGAGTCTCCTCACTTGAGGTGGCAGTGGCATTCCTGACCCCTTGGGTTTGCAGGACACAGAGCTGGTCAGTAGGAAATGAAGGGATTTAGCACCTACCCTCATGTGAAGGATGTCTGTTGCTCTTCTGCATGAAGCAGTGGAAGCCATGTGCATATTTAAATAGATCCCTCACAACTGGAGTATTTTTGTACTAGACCTTATTAAAAGTTACTTATTCTGGAACACCTCTCAAACCTGGAGTCTATTTTTAGGTCGATACTTGTTCTATTCTTGGGCCAAAAATTTGCCCTCTTCCCCTGAAAGATGCTTGGGAACAAAAAATGACACCTTGAAGGGTTTTTAGTTCTGTTCTAAGGTAAATACACAAGACAAAAACAGCTTCACCATCCCTTATTAGCTCTATAACATACTAAATTTGCTTTGGAAGAACAGACCTAATGACTGCCTTCTTCCTGCAGTTTACTGAAGAAAAGCTGGGCCAGGCTGAGAAGACTGAACTTGATGCCCACTTTGAAAACCTTCTGGCCAGGGCAGACTGCACAAAGAACTGGACAGAGAAGATCTTGCGTCAGACTGAAGTTCTGCTACAGCCAAACCCGAGTAAGTGCAGCTTCTCCTAAGGCTTGAAGGACAAATGTCACTTGCAGCTCAGTGGTGAAAGACATGGCCTTTGGCAGAGAGCCCTGTAGAGTTTGTGGGGCTCGGGAGAAACGTGTCTTTGCAGGGCCTGTCCTTCTTCCCTGTGCAGCTGAGAGCACCTCAGAGCCTGGCAGTGCGCTGGGGCAGGGACACCTGCTCCTGGCACCAGTGCCTGCTGTCCAGTGCATCACTGAGGACTGCAGGGGGTGGGCTGTCATGAATCCCAGTTCAGGAAGCCTCTTTCACCCTCCCTGGTCTCCTCATTCCAGGTGCCAGAGTAGAAGAATTCCTGTACGAGAAGCTTGACCGGAAGGTGCCTTCCCGGGTCACCAATGGGGAGCTGCTGGCACAGTACATGACAGAGGCAGCCAATGACTTTGGGCCAGGGACACCTTATGGTGAGTCAGCCTAGCTAATGAAGAAGTCCTGGGAATCCATCCCTTCCCAAGAGAATATCCCTAATACTGTTTTGCATTGAGATGTCTGCAGCAGGCTCCTTCCTGACCACACAGAGCATCTTTCTGCTCTTAAATCCACACGGTTGTCCCTTCCTGGGGGAATTTTGGGTTTCTTTAAGCAGCAGACCTGCACAGAGACACAGCTTTCACTTCCAGCTGTCCTTGCCCCTGCCACGAGCTTTGTTCCTGCTCTCCAAATCAATAGTTGTTCAATAGTGAGTCCTGTTACAGCCAGAGCAGCTGTAACTGCATCTATAGCCAACACTGCCTAATCAACTCATGTTTTCTGCTCTGGTGCTTTTTAATTTGCTGCTCTGTTCCTGTGCCTCTGTTTTATGAGGCAAAGAAGGATCATTCTGCGCAAGCAGGTAGAGCAGTAAAATACATCGGTGGCATAAGTGCCTCAGCAGATAGATAAGATCAGAGCTGCCCTGGGAGCAGTGAAAAGACGCCTCAGGCCAACAGCAGAGTGGGTAGGGCTGGAGCTGGTGTGGGATAGGCACGGTCACCTTGCCCAGGCCAGGTACAGCTGTGCCTGTGTCCCCCAGCACGGGAGTCTGGAAGCTCTGGGTGAATTGACTGAAGGCAACACATGTTAATTGGTTTCTCCTGGAGCTGAAGGTTCCTGTTGTTGCAGGAAAGACTTTGATAAAAGTTGGAGAGACTCAGAGGCGCTTGGGTGCAGCAGAACGGGAATTCATCCGCTCTGCCTCCATCAACTTCCTGACCCCACTGCGCAACTTCCTGGAAGGGGATTGGAGAACCATCTCTGTAAGTGTAGTAGCAGGGAAGGGGAAGCTTGTCACGTCCCTGGAGACAAGGAGGGCAGGGGGAGAGAGCAACAGTGCTGAGAGAACCCCTTTTCTTTCCCTATGACAAAGGATGACTCCATACCTCTCCCCTTAAAGAATGCAAGGATGAGGGAATACCAACCCTAGATCTGCTCAGGTTCCCCCTCTGATAGGGAAGGATTGCCAGCTGATGTGCATGAGGAAAGTAACTCATTTCCCCACTCCTGCAGCTTGTGGGCACCACCCATCACAGGCTGCCCTGTTTCCAGGAGGTTATCCTGTATCCCTGGCAACCAGCCCCAAAACTCTTGCTAAGGAGATGAGCATAGCAACGTGTTCTTTCTCCCTGGCATGTTTTGATAAAGAAATAGATTTGATTCCTAGGTGATACCATGTCCCCTCCTCAACCCTGCTTCTAAGCAATCTGCTCTGACCCATCTCCTGTCCCTTCCAGAAAGAGCGGAGGATCCTGCAGAACCGACGCCTGGATCTGGATGCCTGCAAAGCCAGGTTGAAGAAGGCCAAAGCTGCCGAGGCAAAAGCAGCGGTAACTCCTCCCCTCATTTCCCTCCCCATCCTTCTGGCCCCAGGGCTTGGCTCACATAGTCAAAAATTAGGTTACCCTGCTCTGTCCTGTCTCTGGCAGGCACGGGTGGGGGAATTCCTCATCTGGGATGAAAGGGAACTGGGAGCAGGAGCCATGTCCCTGTTTCTGAGATATCCGCCCTTGGAGGAGTTGTTGAAGCAAACAGTTCTGAGCTTCTGGAGTCTGGAAACTTGCCCTTGACCTAGGCTCCTGCCTCCTGACTGATCAGGGTTGCTGGATGAGTTGTGCTAGTAACTAAAAGGCTGCATCTTCTGAGGACTTGCTAATTTTCACAGGGGATCTCAAGCCAAGCCAAGAGAGAGCTGAGCTGAGAGGTGCATGAGGGAAAGGCTGCTGGAGCTCTGCAGCGGTCCCAGCCTGTCAGACTAGTTAGGATTCTTCCAGCTCCCAGGCAGGAGTGCTGTGGGAGCAGGTAAGAGGTGACCAGGGTCAGACTGGCTACAGGGTCCATCCCTGAGCCTCTCTGCTCGCTCAGTTCATGGTGCTCTGGTTACAGGCTTGTCTTGCCCTCTGGCTTTGGGGAATTCATCACCCTGAGCACTGATGGGTTCCCTGGAGGGCCTGGTTGGAGCTGGTTGTCATCCTGTCGAGCTCTGGCTGTTGGCACAAGGACCTGCCAAGTTCTGCTTCTGCCTTGGGGCCAGGAGCTCAACTGGCAAATGTGTGCAAGTCAGAATCAGAGTGTCCTTGTCAGTCAGTCTCTGGGACACACTGACATACCAGCCCAGCAGCCCTGCTATGAGCCTGTTTCTAACCATCTGCCAGCTGGGCCTCTGGCCTTGTCTCTCCCTGGGTAGCCAGTTCCCAGGTGTTTTCCCTTTCCTCCAGCTCCAGTTACATCCACAGCAGATGGGGAAGCTGTGCTAAGCTCAGCAGCCTCCATCAGCAGGTCTGACAGAGTGCTCAGACCTACACAGGACAGCTGTGAACAGCAGTAGTAGCTACCCTTTTAAAAAGCCTCCTCTTATCAGTCAGGTCCCCCAGATCCTCTGAAAGTAACTTCAGGAGTCCCCCATTCCCCTTCTGGAGGGGACAGTGCCCCCAGTCTCAGGGGGAACTGGTGGCCATTGCTTAATCTTTAAGCTCCAATCAGAGCAGGGATTCAGATACCTCCTGTGCTTCCTCCCTTTCCACCCTCTTTACCTTGCTTCCTGCAGGAGGTCATCCCAAGGCCTCTCACCTGCACATACACCCTTGGTTGAGGGACTCCCACGTAGCTGGAAAAGAAAAACTTTGTTTCCCACTGGAACTTTTGGGGTGCCCCAGGCAGGTGCAGAGCCAATCCAGGCTTTCCGGGGTGTTCTCCCCAGGCCAAGCCTCAAAGCAGCAGCGTGGCTGAAACACTGACCACAACAGCAGAGCAAATTCAGCTGCTGCTGTGGGGACCCATCTCTCACCCAGCTCAGCTTCAAGGTGGGGTCCCTGGGCTCTGGGTGCCTTCCTGACTGCTGGATGACAAGGTAGAAGCTCCCAGCACCGGGGAGAGCTGCTTCCTCTGCTCTAGACACCTCATCTAGATCACAGCATTCCCTGTAACGTGCCTGGAGTCCTGTGTCACACCTCCCCATCCAAGCTGAAGTATCCCAGCTCTCCCAGCTCACCTCTCTCTTGCTGCTCTTCCCCTCTGTAGTGCAAATTCGTGTTCCCACAGCTTCTGTCTCGTGATGCCCTTCCAAGTGCTGCTGCCCAGACCATGAGCTGCTGTGGAGCACCTGGGCTTGTGCCTTTCCCACGGACTCTGTGCTTTGTCCTTCCTGTTGATGCTGTTTTGTTTACTAACCTTTTTGTTTTGTTTCTTTGTAATTTGCTCAGTGTGAGGGAGATGTGAGTATTGACTGCTAACAGTGCTGTGATTTTTTTTTTTCTTTAACACCTCTCATTGTCTCTTTCCCATTTTTAAAAAGAAAATTCATATCTCCTTTGTCCCATTGGGACTGGCCCTGCAGCATGTTCTGAGCGTGATCAGGGCTGTGGCTGCCTGGGGAAGGTGCTCCAGAAGGATGGAAGTGTCAGAGACCTGCCTGCAGCCCCTCTGGAGCATCCCTCAGGTCCATCCATGCTGCCTGCAAGCAGTGCTCAAGAGAGGCAGGGGCTCCCCTGAAGACCCCCTCGGGCTCCTCTGGCTGCAGACAGGAGGAGGTGGGGTTGGGTGGCCAGTCCCTCTCTGGAAGGGCAGCCCAGAGACAATGACAGGCAGGATGATCTGGTTGTGGTGCTGTTCTGCCCCTTTTCCCCAGTACCAGAGTGGAAGGGGGAGGGAGGTGGGTCCCTTTTGACCACTGCTTGCAAATACAACTTCTCCATGCACAGAAGTTCAAGAGAAGCTTGCCTCCTTCATCCCATGTGCTGTGACTAGTTTTGGGACTCCCTGGAGACCAGGGAATGGGAGGAGAGGTTTCTTCAGTTGCTCTTGATCTTTGAAAAAACAAAAAGCACAAGCATCTATTTCTGTGAAACATCCTTCCTCCCCACAGGGAGGAGTCCATTCTACTTGCTATGCTGGCCTCAAACCTCACTGGTGCATTTTTCTCCCTATATTCAGGTTTAACTTGTAATAGGAATTGCTCCTCCTTATTCCTTCCTCCAGCCATCCCTAAAACTCCTAAATGGTATGGAAAAAAAAAAAAATTTGTTGGGATTGCCTGACTGCTCGTCCACACACTGGTCACTCATTCCAGCTGGCTGCTCGGGGCCCAGCAAAGTGGGTCAGTGTGTATAAGTGGATCTGGGTGACTACAGAGAGATTAACCTGGGAGAGAGAATGAAGGGCCTGAGAGGATTAATGCCAGAGCTGGGATCCAGCAGGACTGTGCCAGCCCTGCACAGCAGCCACTGTGCAGTAAGGGCTGGCCAGGAGGATTCCTGATGTCAGGCAGCTCAGTTTGTCTCTTCAGATGGTGCTACAGCCAAAGGCCATCCCAGGAGCAGCCTGGTCTTAACTGAATAAAAGCACCACGTTATGTGGTAGTTAATGAGCCCATAACTGTGTGGGAGTGGACTGAATCCATTGCACTTCCAGTGAGGAAACTGGACTCCAGAGTGCCCAAGTCTTCCTGCCCCAGGGCAGAAGTTCAGCTATGGAGAAGGTGGCTTGGAGGTTTCCTGACCTCTGGGATGAAAACTCTTCCACTGCCTTTGGCTAGACCTGGCTTGGCTAAGCCATGTTCCTTCCTGAAAACAGCAGATCTGGCTCCGTTAGGAGGAAACATGGCTTGGAGAGAGTGAGAGCAGTAGAAGGCACTGTGGAAGGGATGCTCCAGTGCTGGTAAACACTCCTGCCTTAGGGGCAAGGCCCTGTACAGTGGCTGTAGGCAGGAGACAAGGGGAAGGAAGGTCCTGCCCATGGGACTGAGCTAGTGCAACAAGAGCAACCTGCTGGCTGTGAGGGAATGGGAATGCCCTTGGGATCGTGCTATATGAGCTGATAGCTGCAAGTACAGGCAGAGTTTCTGACAGTAGGAGTGTCTGCTGTTCGAGTACCAGGTGTGACTGCCCAAGCCAGTCCACCTCCCACTGCACAAGCCTGGCTCCGCACGCCACTGCCGAGACGTCGGGAGACCTCCCTCCTGCCTCTCATCAGAATCCGAGCAAAGCTCCCAGCACAGGCAGGAAAAAAGCCACTGGTCTCTTGTTCCACCCATCGCCCAGTGACTCCTGTTGACTCCTCTGGTGCCTTGTACATGACACTCTATTCCCCCCCAGGCTGTGCCTGACTTTCAGGAAACCAGACCTCGTAATTACGTGCTCTCCGCCAGCGCATCAGCGGTAAGATCACCTCGTCCTGGATACTGCCTCCTCCTAGATATTGCCTCTCCAACCTCTTCCTGCCCTCTCTCTACCTGATGTAGACTCAGACCTAGTGCTCTGCTGTTTTCAACATTTTAATGTGACATGGGCTGCCCGGGGTTCCTCTGACTCGGCCTCAAGGGTTCACATCACCCCTGTGCGGGTGCCTGCTCAGGGTCTGGCCCTTTGCAGTCGGGTTTGCTTTCCAAACCAGCTTCCCTGCCAGTCCTCTTCCACATTTCTAGTGGGGATCTTCTGATGGGTTTTTACTGCTAGTGGAGCAATTGAGAGGAACAAACCTCCAAGAGTGGCCTCTGGATGATTCCAGCTGTACAGTGGCAGTGTCACACATGTGACTGCCTGATCTGTACCGTGGTGTCAGAGGCAGAGGCTTTGTAGCTGGTCACAAGAAGCAAAAGTGGAGGAATCTCTCTGCCACCAGCATCAATATCAGTGTAGGCTTCTCTATTCTGCAAACAGAAGTAGTTTTTTTACTGTTCCATTGTGTTGGCAGCTGTTCCACAGCCCGGTGTGCCTGGAGTGGGTGAACAGCCCACTGCATCTCCACTCTGTTGCACTGAGTGGATGTGGCCAAGCAATTGACTTCCCATGCTGTGTTCATGGCTCCCCATTGCACAGTGTCACATTTCTCATTAAAATGTTGAAAACTGATCATCTTGCTTCCTAACCAGCATTGAGAACAACACTGATGCCTGCTAATAGAATAATCTGGGAGTGGAAGTGCTGGGGAGTGGAATCTGCAGATATGAAAAAGGACAGCCCAGCCTTCTCAGAAACAAAAAACACTGTGGAAACAAGCTGGATTTGGTTAATGGAGAAACCCATCCCCTTCGGAGACAGGGGTGTGTCTGAGCTGACAGCATCAGTGTTAGTTCCTAGGGCGATCTGTCCTGACCTTGGAGAGCGATGCTGGGATCAGAAATAGCTTTGCACAATACCTAGAAAACGATTTCCATCGGTCCCAGGCTCAGTGATGAGAGTCCTGCAGAAGAAGCTGATACTGACGATGCTGCAGCAGCTGCTCAGTTCTCCTGTCTCCTAGTGCAGCTCAGAGCCAGCTTGTGGCTCTGGCTTTTCCCTTGGGAAGGTCTGTTCCAAGGGACTGCAGTTAAGCTCTAGGAGACCCAGAGGAGAGAAACTGGGCTTTCCCTGCCTCTGAAGAGACCAGGGTACCCTGACTATTCCCCAGGGCTAAAGCACACCTGAAGACAGGCGTTTGTACAACGTGCACTGGCATCCTGTGGAGTGCCCAGACACAGCTGGACACGTCCAGCCCTCACCAAAAAGTACCTTGATCTGCTTCTGCTCTATTGCAGAGCTGCTCTGGGGAGCAGGTGCCGCATACAGGAACATAACAGGAGAACAGATTTTGTGAGGGTGATTAGCCAACAAGTGTCTACCCTGGGACATCTGTGCCTAGTTCAGTGCTCCCTCATCAGGCTCTGCTGGTGGCACTGGGCAGCAAGAGCAGGGCTCTGGGAGAGCAGCCAGCACTGACCCCAGGCGAGTTTGATGATTGCACAGCAGGGCCTCCTCCCAGGAGTGCCTGTGGGAAACGTGCTGGCCTGACCACTGTCAGGCCTTGTGGTTTCCAAAACTCTTTCAGAGACTGCAGTTGGTGGGTGAAGAGCCACCTGAAGTCCAGCTGCACTGGCAGGGGTGACCTGAATTACAGTTTACATCTCTAATTAGCAAAACACAAGCTGAGCCCAGGCTGCTCCCCAGCTCTGTACAGGCAGGGCTGCTTTGCTGCAAGCTCTCTAATCCCAGCATTCATCCCAAGGGGTCAGGCACTGCAGCAAGGTAGGAGCTCTTCATCCTGTTGCTCTGCTTTTCTTCCAGGCCAGAGTCCTTGTGCTACTTCTTAGTGTGCACTGACAGTGCAGAGCAGTGGCTGCTGCTCGCCTTGCTCTTGAGCTCGGCTCCTTTCTGGAGGGAGGGGTTGGTTATGCCCAGAGGTAACAGCTTTGTCTTACAGGTGAGCAAACAGGTCAGCTCTCTCCTGGACCACTCGCCCTCAGCAGGGCTCTGATTTGGATTCCAAATTTATGTTGTTGGTTTTTGGAGAGGTGGATAACATGATGCTTTTATTTTTTTCCCCCCTTCCATGACAGGAGGGCTCAGATGGAATTAAATCCAAGAAAAAAAGCACCTCCCTTGTTTTGTATGAGTTGGAGGCTGAGGAGCCATTTCTCCTCTCTCCCACACTGACCTTTTGTTTTTGTGTAAGAAGGTGTATGTGGGCTGTGCAAGCCTAAATATTCCTTTCTCTCAGACCCTGCCATGCAGTGTACTCCTAGGAATGATTCCAAGAAAAATCATATTGAGTACCTTAAAGAGGATTCCTCTGGCTTGAGCTGGGGTGCAGGACGACAATAGCAAATCATGGCCTTTTCTGCTCTCTGAGCCATCCAAAAAGGAGCCACACAGAGTCTTAGCCCAGGGACAGATCTGGGCAAAGCTGGACTGTCCCAGAACACCACGGGGTCAGATCTGGAGGTGGCACAGCAAAGGCAACAGAAGAGAAGCAAATCTGGCTACAAATTCAATGGGTACTGCACTGATTAAATAGGCCTGACATGGCTTAAATACTGTCCACAGTGTCTGAGTAGGAAGGCCTGGGATCAGAGGTAAAGCTTCCCCTTGCTGCTATAGTAAACCTTGCTCCAAAAACGTGGGGATGTGCTGGCAAAGGCCTTGTGCCAGAGAAGCAGTTCAGGATCTGCTCCTCAGCTTCCTACAGGATGCTTCCACCACCTCCTTCCAGAGTAGGAGCTCTTAGAAGGGGAAGGGACTTGTGTCCCCCCACGTGGCTGAAACTGGCCAGGCCTTACTCCAACCAGTTCCTGATTTGCAGTAACAAAACATCCCCATAAATGCCAAAGAAAACACCCACCTCAGCACCCAGACCAGTACAGTAATTCCACTTGAGTAAGAGATGCCAGTCAGCCTACATACCATGGAGCAGGAAGCAATCCCAGGAGCCTGACAAAACACCTTCCTGCTTCAGCCCCTCCCCAGTACAGGCAGGTCCTGCAGGTGCTCCTTATATTGACCCCTGGAGTCTCTCTGCACCTGGGGCTCCCACAGCCCACCTGAGGACAATTGGTGAGCAAAGCTCAGCTGGGAGAGCCTGGTCCCAACAGAGCCTGTTCTCCCTCTGACACCCCTGTCCAGCACAGGTGCCCCAGTGCAAATTCAGCTGTGTCTGGTGACCTCCCCTGACCTGCAGAGGTGACACTGGGTGGTGAAGCTGAGCTCCACAGGGGTCATTCCCCTGGCCCCCGTGGTGTGGGTGTTGCAGGCAGGCTGCTGTGCTCCCAGATCCAGGGGGATTTCACATTGCCAGCACTGAAGCAGTAGTTGGCTGCTGAGTAAAGGCCAAGCCAAGGACCTCTGGGAAGGATCAATGTGTTTTTCTGCCTCCTCTCTCCCTTTGCCATTGCTGTGTGTGACTTCTGTTCATTGTTTCATGTCCTGAAGCCAGATCCCACAAGCAGCTGGAGGTGTCCAGTGTTGTGCTGCCCCAAATCTGCCCCTGTGGGGAAGGAGAGTAGGAAGGAGTTGTGTGATGTTTTGCCTGGCTCAGAGGCAGCAGCCAGCCCCTGCTTCCTCCTTGTTGTGGCTAAACAGGCCTGTTGGCAGTGCAGGCTGGGTGGATTATCCCACTAATCTAAGCTCGCTGGACCATGGGTGAGGAACACTGGCCTCCGTGCGGCCTGAGCTCAGAAAGCTCACTTGCCTCTCCATAATCCTAAAAGAAGGGCTGTCCTTCAACACCAACCTCTGCAGCTTCAGCAAAGTGAGCCTTGCTGTGCAGAGGACTCTGCTGTTAATCCTTTTTTTCCCGGAGCCTGCGGAATGCAGTGGCTGTAGCAGCCCTGGCAGGGAGCAGAGCTGGCATGCTGCTAGCTCTGGTGGCATGAACTTGCTCTCCCATTGTGAAACTGAGCTCGAGGGTGCAGGAATGAGGGGAAGGGGCATGGATCTTGCAGCTGCTTCTGGGTGAAGGGCTGGCTTGTCCCTGGAGTTGGCCTGCTGTCCATGGAGGGCCCTTGCCTGTTGGTGTTAATGCCGAGTGCTTTGCGACGTCGCCAACACTGATCTCCTTTCCTGTTGCTCTGTGGCCCTTACAGCTTTGGAGCGACGAGGTGGAAAAAGTAAGTACCCAGCTGGAATTGTGCTCAAACCTTCTGGGGGTGTTCAGGGGACGGGGGTGCTGTGGAACCCTTCCTGCTCACAGGCAGGGGGGGATCAGGGGCTGCTGCTGTTGTGTGCCCCAGCCCTGATCCCTCTGTGTGGTTCAGTGCAATGACAGCGGCTTGGGATGAGCCATGGGCCCGTTGGCTGTCTCTGGTGGGAGACACTTCCCTGGCATCCAGGCGTGTGTCTGTGTGTGGTAAAAGGAGGCTCAGAACACTGCACTGTGTGACAGGAGCAGAGGTGGTGCTTGAGGTGTGAGCCAGCTCTGCTCCTGTGGCCAAGGCTCTGATCCTCCGTGTGCCTCTGGTAGCCCCTGGCCTAATCCATGCAGCTGGCTGTACACAGAGCTGGAGCAAGGACAGAGCATTTCCCGTGCACAGCCCCAGCTGCTGCAGGGAACAGCTCGGTTTGGTGGGGGGGGAGGTTTGAAGCCTCATGGAGTTGATTCTCTCTGGGTGAGCTGCACTTACCCTTCTGATCCGTGGAGACTCTGGAAGGGAAGTGTGACTTGTCCATGGAGAGGGATGGAGGGCTGAGACCAAGGTGAGCTCTGTGTGGAGCTCCAGCACAGCATGGAGCTTCCAGAGACACCTTCTGGGATCCTGTTCCTTTCACACCTCGAACACCCCCAGCAGGCATTGCCGTGAAGCCTGAAGTGCAGGGTGGCAGAAGCTCTGTGTGCTGTGCATGACAGCAGCCTGTTGCTGCTTTATTCCAAAGGCGTCTGCAGAATGGACTGGCTGTTCCCAAACCAGCTCTTCCTGCTCTTTAAATCCTTTGGTCCCTCAACCAAACAAACGGGCTACAGTCAGCGACGAGCATGCAAGGATCTGTTCCTCTATCCTCTCTCTTTGGGTTATTCTGCTTGGATAGACCAAAGTATGTAAATGTCTAAGTTCTCCATGTCTTGGAGAAGCACAAGACTGGAAGGGGCCTCCCAGGTCAACATCCAGCTCTGGCTTTATAGGAAACGACATCCTGCAGCTGCTCAGAGTTGGCAGGGAGAGGCAAATCCCAGGCAGCTCCAAATGGAGCTGGGTCTGCCTGGCACAAGTTTAAATAGCTCTGAATACTGGAGTCTCAGCTCATAGGAGCAAGAATCACTTGGTGTTTTGAAGGCATTGCACTGTTACATTCCCCCTTCTCCTTTAAATAATCCCCTTCATACAGAGGATGCAAGAAAATAGATCAGTTGAGTTGCAGCTTAAAATAGACAAATCTGATTAAAAGACAGTCAAAGCATTTCTTTGTTGTAGCCTGGCTCTACACTGGTAATGCTGGTACTAGCTGAGAGCTGTGCTGGCCCCAGCAGCACCTCCAGCTTGTCCTGCTGGGAATACTGGGTCTCCTGTGGGATCACCAGTGATGTGGCCTCTGTTCTGAGACTGTCAGCCTGGCTGGATCAGCCCTCTGGGCTCAGTTCCAGATGTGTCAGTCCTGGGCCAGAATGGTCAGGGCACTGGCAAAGCAGCAGAAGGAATCCCTGCACCAAGGCAGCTCTCTGCTGGCTGCACACTCCTGCAGGAGGGGAAGGGGTTCTCTTTCCAGTGAGCTGGAGCTGAGTGGGTGTCACTCTTCTGTGACCGGTCACAGCACATCCCAAGAGGACTCCAGCTCTGGTGTTAAGGAATACTGCATGCTGGAGAGAACACGTGGGCCTGCTTGTCACCCCTTTCCATCAGCAGGAGGGGAGAGCCAGCACCAGAACACTGAGCTGCTCCAGCATTTCTGGAGAGCTCCTTGCCAGGATCCACCTGGGTATTCTGGTGCTGCAAAACTGCCCCAGTGTAAATGCACTGTGTGGTGGTGGGGGTGAGTCTGTCTTCCCAAAGCCTGCTCTGGAGCTGCCTGCTATTCACCAGTGTTTAATTCCTCCTAGCTCAGAATCAGTAACTAGCCCCAAAGGAGACTCTTGGGTAGAAGTTGGATTGGGATGTTATCTCCATTGCAGATTTAATTAGCAGCAGTTTGGTAAATGCTGCCTGGCCTCAGCCTTTGTTCTGTGTTGATAGAAAGGAAACCACTGTACTTCCAGAGAGAAGCCTAGGGAGGCTGTGACGTTCCTGTGCCTGCAGGTGCAGAAAGAGGGGATTAAAGGGAACAGAGCTGGCATGGGACTGGCTTTCCACATACCTCAGGATTAACAAAGGAACTTCCCTGCTTGATGCATCAGTTTTGAGCTGCCATTCCATCACCTGCAGTGATCCAATGTAGGATTAGGAAGGAATCGAGCTGAAATGCAGCCAGAGGTCTCTGGGATCCCAACCCGGGATCTCTTGTGCCTGCTGCTCAGTGTCACAGCTGCACGTGGATCCTGCAGCACCTGTGTCTTGCTGCCAAAGGTGGGGTGTGGAGGTAGGGGGCTGCAGAGGCAGAACAGGGCTCCTGCCTTGTGCTGCCTGAGCCCCCATCCTGTTTGCAGGCGGAGCACGAGCTGAGGCTCACCCAGACCGAGTTCGACCACCAGGCAGAGGTGACCCGGCTGCTGCTGGAGGGGATCAGCAGCACACACGTGAGTCCTCCTGGGCACCCGGGGGTGGCAGGGACAACAGAGACTCTTGGCTCCTGCTAAGAGGATCATAGAGTCCTGCATGTGGAATAGAGGTAGAAGAGGTGGTAAATTCGGGGTACCTCAGGGGGGTAGTAGCTGCAGCAAGAGAGTTTCTGTGCCTGCTAACCAAACTCAGTCAAGCTGATGGTCCTTTTCCCTCCAGGTCAATCATCTTCGCTGTCTCCATGAGTTTGTGGAGTCTCAGACCAACTACTATGCTCAGTGCTACCAGTTCATGCTGGACCTGCAGAAGCAACTGGGCAGGTAAGACAAGAGACTGCTTTTACTTCTCTGAGGGTTGTTGATCTCCTTACCCCCAGCTCAGGGCTCCTTCCCCCTCCCACATCACAATGTTGGGCAGAAGTTATGAAGTGCCCTCACAGCTCTGACCGAGCTTCTGAGTTTACAGAGTGGTGACCAGTCCTGGTGGTGGTGGTGCATTTGGAGCAGGCTTTGCCATTGGCTTTTTACATTCCTCTCAAAGCACAATGGCCAAAGGAGTTTGAACTTTCTTCCTCTCAATTAGTTGAATCACATGGGATTCAAATTCCTGTTGCCAGGCAATGAGCATGCTCTGCTGCAGCAGTAACAAATCCCAGATTCCATATTCTGTGCTGCTGGCTGCACATCCCGTGGGGTGGGCTGGGATGTTCTGTCTGGTACTGTCACACCAGCACAGGCCTGACCCAGGAGGGGCTGTTGCCTCTACTTGATCACTCACACTCCTGTTCCATTCCTTTTCCATGCCTTCAGCTCCAAAGGAGAGATGTAAGTATGATATTGGCCAGGATGAGCTCTGAGGGCTCTCCTCCCCTCAGTGACTCTGGGGTCTCTGTGTGATCACTGCCAGGGCCAGAGCTGTACCCCCTTAGATAACTGAGCCTGAGCTCCATTACTGTCTCTCTCTGGAGAGCCTGCAAAGCCTGGGAGCCTCCAGCTGTGGCATCCAGCTCAACAGCAGCAATGCCCATCCCTTTCCTGAAGAATTAGCAGGCAGAACAGGTAACACAGATGGTGTGAGAGCAGGGCAAGGACACAGCACAATGGACCCAGTCAAACAGAGCCGAGAGCAGCACCTGTCCAGCCCCCTCTGCAGTGTCACACGTCAGTCTGGTACTCTGCAAGTTGGTGAAACAGGGCACTGGAGTCAAAACAGGCAGACAAGTGTCACTTGCTGCCCAGTTTCAGCACCTGAGAACTGAGGGCGTTTCCCCACATGAGGGGCAGTGTGGGTATGTTACAGCTGGGTATGTAGGCTGCAACTCTTGAGCATCATCTCTGCAGTGCAGCTGCTGAAAGGAAGAGCTCGTGGTTCCTCAGGCTGGAGCCTCGCTGAGCTGTGCTTTTTTCTCCCGTGTAAGATTTTCAGGCACATTCGTAGGCAACGCAGAATCCGCATCTCCCGCAGCCACTACCTCTCCTCCAGCTGTTGCTGCTGCCACGCTCCCTGCTGTGCCTACAATTCCAGTGGTGCCCACAATTGTTGGGGTGCCCAACACCGTGGCAGAGGGCGTGCTGAACCCCAACGAAGTCAAGCCTCCTGCCAGTGGGACACGCAGGGCCAGAGTCCTCTACGACTACGAAGCAGCTGACAGCACCGAGCTGGCACTTCTTGCAGATGAGGTTGGTGGCTTTCCTGAGTGTTGGATTTGGCTATAACTGCCCAGCAGCCCATGGTGTGCCCAACCAGGACTTTGGTTCCTTTTCCTGCCCCTAAAACCTGCTTTATGAAATTAATAGTCTTTACCTGGATACCAGTATCTGCTGAGTTGCAGCGAGCTTGTGCTCACGGCCATTTACTATTTAACATCACCCAAATAATTCCTCAGTTCCTGTTGGAGTCCAAAATAAAATACTCCAATACTCAGTATCTTCACTGTGACCCTCAAATACAGCTGCCTTATCCAGAGCCATAGGATAAGCTGTTGGCTGGAGGCCTGCTCTAATCATGCTGAGAAACTCAGAAAAATCAGCAAGTTGGAAACTTCTCTAGACTGACCTTCTATATTCAGAAGGGATGACAAAGCAACATGTAAAAGTACCTTGAGTCACTTTGGAGAATGGAAAAGCAACAGGGACATCACTGGGCAGTTTTCCATAGATCTTGTGTTAAAGCTGCAGATAGCTCCAGGGAAAGGGCACAGATGCCTGCTAAATGAACTTCAGGAATTACTGTTCTTTCAGTCCCCATCTGACTAAATTTCTTGGCTCTGTCTGCAGAGTAAGGTCCTGTCTAATGTGCTGTCTTCTCTCCCCAGATGATCACTGTGTACAGCCTGCCAGGCATGGATCCAGACTGGCTCATAGGGGAAAGAGGGAACCAGAAAGGGAAAGTTCCTGTCACTTATTTGGAACTGTTAAGTTAAATGTTAAGGAAGAAGAATGTACAAGCAGAATGCACCCCTCATCTGGCACTTCTAATGCGGATTTCCTCATCCGAGACCATTGCTCTCTTCAGGGTCAACACTCCATTGCTAATATGGGAATTGTGGGAAAGAAGCGGGGAAAACTGTTACGGTGAGGTTTTGGGAAAGGGCTGATGGCACCCAAGACTGAATTTGTTACCTACCAGTGCAGCCTGCTTTGACATTAGTCCTGATGGCACAAGATTCCTTGATTACTTTTTCCCTTCCCTGCCCCAGTCTTGTTCCTCGCAGTGGCTTTCCCAGGGCGAGTGAGCTGTGTCCCTCAGCAGCTGCTCACCAGTTACACTTCCCTCGTGTCTGGTGTGGGTTAGTGCCTGTCTGCCCCTCCCCTCCTCTCCTCTCCAGCAGCAGAGTGGCCCGAGTCCAACCATTGAGCATTCCGGTAGGGAACCCTGCCGCACGCTCTGACGCGTCCCGGCCCGTGAGGCGAGGAGGCTGCAGTTGAGATGTAGGAGCCTGTTCAACCCCCCCACCCTGCACACCCGTGGGAGACCAGCAATGCACAGCTGGCTGAGAGCCACACGCACCGGCCCGGGGCCTGGGGGCTCCCGCCTACCCCTGTCCCCTGAAGCTGGAAGATTTCTTTGTGGAGACCAACCTGCTCCCGTAGGGCCTAACCCCAAACCTCCGTGCAAGGGACCATGCATCTCGCTTGCATTTCCTCTGGGAAATTGCTCTTGGACTGCAAAGTTTACAAGCCTTTTTACAAGCTTTGCTCCCTGTGTTATTGTCCAGGCTTTTCTTTCAGTGTGTCTGTCCAGGCATGTTTTAGCCTGACTTTATTTACACCCTGAATCACTGATTAATGAATGTTTCCCCTCCCGTGTCAGCAGTGAACAGACTTGGTGCATCCTAGCGAAGAAAGGGACAGTCCCACCTGCTGTGACCCCCAACACGGAGCTGTTCTTGGCCACACACACACCACGACCCAGGCTGTCCTGGAGGGATGGGCTGGTTTAGCTCAGGTGTGTGTGTGTGCCCGCTCACTCTGGAATGAACTCTTAGCTAGAGCTCACCTGAAGGACTTGCACTTGATGTATCATGAGTTTTCCACTCAAACTGGATGGAAGAGAAACTCACCTGCACCAAGCCCTCTGTTCATAACCTTCCCCTGGGTATGTCAGAACTAACTTTGCTTGTTTATTGATCTTTTGCACTTTCCCTGAACGTATCGTGACCATTCTAATGTAACAGGGCACTGAGCACCTGTGTTTGTGGGGCTCGTGGGTTTCAGCACTTATTTGCCAATAAACAAACTGCCTGACCTCCTGCCTCAGCATCTTCTGTGGGCTCAGGGCTGTCCTTGCTCCCCAGCCACAGGGCTGTGGGGACAAGCAGGGAGACAAAGGGAGCAGCTCAGGTGAAAGCAGTGCCCTCCTGCTACCCCAGGCTTGGAAGCTGGGGTTAAAAGCAAAACAAAGCTGCTCATCCTTCCTGTCCCAGCTGACACTCCCAACACACTGTCAGAGCCTTGTGGTTCCTTTCCCAGCTGACACATCTCAGTTGTACTACAGCTTCAGGGGCTCTGAGAAACAACAGCTCCTCCTGCACCTGAAGCAAAAATAGAGCAGCAGGATGACTTCAGCTGCTGAGAGACCCAAGTGCTATTCTAGATCTAACAGACTTTTTTAGTTGTTATGGAAACCAGAGCTGCTGCTAATCTAAAATCCTAAAGTCTCGTCCCTAACACCCAGCTGGGAAGGAACTCCTGGGAAAAGCAGCTGTTGAAATGCTCTGTAGTGCAGCAATAATGCTTGGCTGTTCCAGTTAAAGAGAACAGGGAAATCAAATTATGTTCCCGTTGTAGTTAGTTTTAAAACTGCCAGGATTACCACTCCGATAGTCCTGATCTATTAGAGATCTACTCCTGCCTATTTCCCTTCCAGCACGTATATTTTCCCTCAGGCCAGTGACATCCCTGTTCCCCTGTTATTCCTCTCCTTGGTACATTAAAGAGGAAAAACAGTTTTAGGAAAAACAGCAGCAGCTTAATGAAGCAGAAAATGATCTCTTCCCTCAGAGCAGCCAGAAGGAATTCTCTTCCTGGCACCAGCACTCTGTTCCCTCCGCAGTAGAAAAAAAAGCACTTGGAAAATCTATTGCTACTCCTGACTCTGTACAGGTGACACTTGTGCTGCTTCTCTGCAGGTGTCAGGGGAGCCCCCCTTGGCTGGATCCCCTCTGTGCCTGAGGGACAGGGACGACTCAGGACTGAAGTGCTGCTGTAGCTCTAAATACACGTAACCAACAGCATCCACTGCTTTTGCTGTCTGGCACCAAGGGCTCCTGCCAAGCACCACCTCACTCTGGTGCTTGAATAAATGTCCAGAAGAATCCATTCTTGTTGAACACCAATACAGTGATGAGCACACTGTAACTTCCAAAGCCGTAACAAAAAGGAAAGATCCCGACCAGAGCTGTCAAGTAACAGTCTCTGCTGTAACTGAGCTTGCTTAGATGGACCAGATTCCAGCTGTGCTTCCTCTCCCCATGGTGGCCCTCATCCATTTGCCATCTCTGCACATTGTCCACCTTCAACTCTCCATGGTCACACCCAGTTCCCCCGTAGCACAAAGTGTTTCTGGTTACAGGCTGCCCCATCGAAACACTATTGGGTTTAGGACTGTCACACCACCTCACAAGCCCCTCTCCCTTCTACTTTAAGACTTTACTCCAGTAAAGTACAGTTCAAATCTCTCCAAAGCCCTCAGGGCACATGACACTAGATCAAACAAATGTACCACGATATTGCCAGCACTTAAGCTCACAAGGTAAAAAAGCCCAAACAACCTCAAAGCAAGATAATCTCATTTTCTAGCTCTAGTCTCTGAAAACCATTGAAATTAAAAAGGTTCTGGCTGGTAAAGCAATCAAGTGTCTCTTTAGGAAAGAACTGGTAGGTTAATAGCTCACAGCTACACTGAAATTTGATTTCTTACCTTAGGTAAGTCTGTCTAGATTTCCGGCTGTATTTTAAGCAATGATCATTGACTTTCTCTTACTGTCCTTACTACACGCTGAGCCTCAGAACCTTAAAGAGTTTGTTGATCTAGAGCTACACCACGAGGCACCTTCACTGCAGACAGTGATTCCTGTGCAGGGCCCTCACCACCATGTGCAGGGGAATCATCCCTGAGGAGTATTTTATAGTGCTGCTCATTTCAAACCTCCTACAAGTTCCCCAACAGGAGAGTAAGAGAAAGCGAGTGGGTGTGGGGAACTCAGGGAATCAGCCTTTAATTACAGCCATTTCAGACAGTCTCTGGATTGTCACTCAGAAGTCACAGCATTAGCTGGGACTTCAGCTCAGAATTACCACCCAGACACTGCAGAACTGGTGCTGCTATGTCCAACACAAACCCATGAACACAGCTGCTGTCTATAAAGGTTTTAATATCAGTATAAATAGGGCACAGTTACAAAAAACTGCAAGACTGGAGCAATGGAATTTTGACATAAAAACCTTAAGTGAGGCCTTGCTCTTCAGAAACACACACAACACACCGACTGCAGGGTGAAGGGAAGGCGTGAGCACACATACACCATCGTGCCTTGAACCATTCAGTACAAAAATAGCAGTAGAAAGATGGTCTCTGAATTGCTGGCTGATCCCTTGGGTGTGCCTTAACTGGACTCCACGTGGGAGACGCAGATTGCACCTTGTGTTAGGAGCAGAGTTAATGTCTAGCAGAATGTGTCTCCTCTCTCCATCCAGCCACAGCTTCCCCAGCTGAGGTACAAGCTATAAAAATAAAGGTTTTGACTGTTCAGTGCTTGTACGCAGCCAGGATGCTCTGGCAGACAGAGCGAGCAGACTGTGCACGTGGGCTGGTCACCAGAGAGCCAGCTGGGCTCTCCTTACATTCCCTCTGCTCCCGGGTGGCAAGAGTTCCATGGGATCTCGCTGCTCAGGTGACACCACTGCCCACACTCGGCCTCCCTCCCTTCCCAGTCCTCGTTACAGCTCTGCCGAAGGTGACGCCTTCTGTGGTGGACGTGAATTGTTCCGCTGCAAGTCCTGACAAGGGAGGCAGGGCCAGGACAGCATCTATCTCTGCACGTGCCGGACAAAGGCCTGCACGAGCTGAAACAAGGGCTCCTGCCCCTCTGGACCCAGCTTGGAGGCAGACTTTCCTTGAGGAGAAGGAAGGACCCCGCTGGCAGGTGAAGAGGGACCACCCCGGCGGAAGTAACGGGACAGGCTGGAGAGCAGCGTACTCTGAAATTAGAGTGTGTAACAAATCAACTTCATTCCACCACACGCCCTCTCCCTCCCCAAACCGGGTGCTGTGGCACAGGAATGTGCCAGTACGAGCAGCCCAAGGCTGTTCAGTCATGCTGGGAAATGGGCAGCCACAGACAAGACACACTGAACGGTGAGAGAGGACAGCACAGGGTGCTCACCAGCTCCGAGCTGAGCTCCTGCTTCATCCGCTGCTTATCCCGGGGGTGCACAGCCGGGTCCCGCAGGTACCGAACAGCCTGGGAGATGAGCAGGTAGAAACAGTTTTCCATTGTAAACATGAGCAGAGACCTGTGCAAAGAAACACAAATCAGCAGGAGCCAAAAAGGTCAGCACACTCTGGTTTCCAGGTCCAATAGTTATTGAAGGACTTCACACACAAGGGATGTACAAAGACACACAAATGCCTCTACCCTTCAGTTCTGATCTGAGGAGCTGACTTCTGCTGCTTGGCTGTAACTACATCAAGTAAATAGAAACTTACTTGAGGGTTTTGGTTCCCTCTTGCATATTCAGCCCTGCAGCCTGAGGAAAAGGTTCCTTCTTCTTATCCATCTTAGAGGGAAAAAAAGACAGGCATTAGAGACAGGAGATAGAAAAGAATTACTCATGCTCTTCAAAGTATCAGTTGAATGAGCTCTCTGGATTCACTGCAACTGCTGTGCTCCCAGACACAGAAAGGGCCAGTACCTCTCCCAGCATGTTCAGGGCCACATTGACTGTGGCAAGGAGAGTCCCAAAGGAAGGTGCAACGTCCGAATCAAAGGCTGGTGTGGTGAAACTCAAGACAAAGAGCACGTTGTACTCAGCAAGGTCCAGCGACTAGGGAGGAACAGAAAGAGGAGTGAGACCCCGGAGGCCATGAGTATGGTGTTGCCATAGCAACGGGAATACCCAGTCCCTTATCATGCTTTTCATATGGAGAAACAGAAGCACTGTGATAATTTCCCAAATCTCAGGTGTACAGCTGGAGCAGTAAAGTGTCCTGTACAGCACTGCACAACCAGACTCCACAGCTCTCCTCACACAGCTGCCATCACTGGCACACCAAGGTATTGGCTGCTCCCAGAGGCACAGAAGGATGTGCCCTATCCAACAGTTAGCAGCAAGACACTGCCAGAATCAAGGATTAAACCTTCCTTTTCTGAACCTGGAGACCAGGCATTGGGTCACACCACCATGGGTGGATGACAAGAGGATTTTTCCTGAAGAATGGTGTACTGAAGGTAAAAACCAACTGGGTTTATTGTCTGCTCCAGTAAGGTCACACATACACAGCCTTGTGTAGATCACACAAAAGCTCAGCCAAGTCTTCCCTTCACACTGTGCAGTGCCTGATTCCCAAGGCAAATTCCTTGTCTCCTGCCTTCCTGCTCTGTGCAGAATAGCAGACAGGTATACAGTGGGGTCACTGTACCAAGCAGGACACACAGACCCAGAATATCACTGGAAATGCTGGAAACTCCCTTTTGGAGAGCAGCACCTCTCCTCTCTCCCCACCTGGTCAAGGAGGATCTGGCAGACATCAGGGGTGAAGTGGCGCAGGGCAGCAAGAGACTTGCTGAGGATTTTGAGGAGGCTGTACTGCACTGTGAGCAGGGCCTTCTGCTCTGCTGCCTCTGACTCGGGGCTGGGGTGTTTGGAGGAGGCCTGCGGATTACGCTGCACTCGGGGAGTCACACTGGATGGAAGGGAATCGCCATTTTTTGTCTGTGGAGAAAGAAAAGAGAAATTCTTGAATACAGATATGATTATTTTGCACTAAGACAAGTGTTTTGAGAAAAAAAATACACTGTGAACGAAGAGAACGAAGAAATAAGGCACCCAAAGTCTGTCACCTGCTGAGAATCTACAGTTGGTGTGGGCTGGGGAGACACTGCATTGCAGGGAGGCAGCTGCAGAGGCTGTTTAGATTCCACACTCCAGAAAAAGAATGATCAACACACCAAGCCTGAACCATTCAGAATGAACGCTGCAGCAGCAATGCATCATCTCCACCTCATGCATCTGAAGATGTCCCAAGAACAAGAACTATCTGCCTTTAATTAAAGTAAATCAAATCAAGGACACCAGGTCAACAGTGGCACTCCAGAGTCCTACAGCAATGCAGCCTCCTTATGACAACAGCACCATTCAGCACAGGCTGCTGGTTATCTAGGAGTGGCTTTACACAGTCCAGAGGTTTTCAGAGTCCAGACTACTCTTTGCACTTTTTTTTTTTTGCTATGAAGAAATGCAAATCCTAACTGTTGATGGGTGTCAATAATCACCACAAGGATTAGCAATAATCCATTCAATATCCGAGACCCTTGATACTGAATAATGCTCCCTTCTAACAGGGAGCATGGGCATGCAACACAAGTTGAAAGTTTGGTGTAGGACCCTCACCTGCAGGTAGTGCTGGAGCATTTTGCGGCTGTGCAGGAGGGAGGTACAGGCCTGGCACAGGTAACACAGATTCACCTGAAAGAAATAAAGTCAAGGAGAAATCTCATAAAAGCTCAAACCCCATCTATTCACTATCACTGCTGGAAGCTAGAAAATCCAAACACAGCACTGTGATCATAAAGGATCCACACAGTCTCTTAATTTCCCAGTACTTTCTTGAAATCACCTGGCACTAAGAACTGAAAGTAAGCCACTGAATTCCCCAAGTTACTTTTCCAAGCAACCACTTCTCTCTCTCCCATCAGTTATATTTCCTCACTCGAGACAAGGTACTGACAGAATGGGCAGTTAAATAACCTCAGCTGTAATTCCCATTAAAGGAGTGGTAATAAAAAAGTGATATAGTGCCATTTTCTCTGAAGACATCCAAATCCCTGCACTCCAAGGCAATGTATTATCCACAGCAATATCCTTATTCCTACCTGCATGTCCCTCATAAGTTGTGGTAGGTGGAAGTGCCACTCCTTTGTGAAATTTGAGAGCTGGAGAATGAAGCCAACAGTATGATCAGCCTCTTCCAGACAGGCCAAGCTCTGCACGGTCCGTACTGCATTCAGGCACTGGGAAGGAGAGAGAAGTAAATCAGGACCACGACAGATAAGGGACAGATGGGATAACATCCCATCCTCCTCTCACAGTTATTTCCACTGTAACCCTTCCCGAGGCAGGAGTGACTTTTCAATGCTTCTGCCCTTTCTGACTCATTTCCACTGCTGTTGGAACAGATGAGCCAAGGGAAGCACAGAGGCAGCTCGTGGCACACCTGAAGGATCCTCTCTTGATGGACACCCACAAAGTCCAGTGCTTCTGTCAGGAAGTTGTATCTCAGTGTTTTGAGAAGACGTTCCATCAGGGACATGGAGAGGCGATAAACCCCGGGCCAGGAGGGAGCATCCAGGGACTTGCGGGATGAAGCAGATGTCTGAACAAATCACATATAAAAATAAGCGACTTTTTTTCCCTCCAGACCAATCTGGCAGTCTCCAGGGGTCTCTAGGGGTGGCTGCTGTCCTCCCACCCTGGGAGGGCACTGCTCCAGCCACAGCCTGGGAGGGCATGGGAAGCTCTCCGGGTGCATTCCCAGCTGGAATGAAGGAAGCAGCACCCACCTGAATGGCTCCGTTCGTGCTGAGCTGGTACACGCTCAGGAGGGGCAGGCAGACACTCTGGGTGACACCAGCTCCAGCCATTGCTGCTGCTCCCTACAAGAACAGACCACTGTTGGGATCTGTGCCTCTGCTCTCAGAGACTGAAGAGACTTGTGTTGCAGTAGCTATTTCTGTCCTTTGCACTGTCACCACCCTTTTATAGAACTTTCATCTCCACACACGTCTATGTTGTTAAAAGTTCAACATCAAGAAAAGCAAAATCTAACCTGCATAACTGTACTCAGAATTCCATTTATCACCTCCTCTGGTATGTACACATTCTTTGCAAAGGGCTTTGGAACAACCTTGTTTTCACCTAAAGCCCCACACAAGTTGGATTTGTAATACATAAATAACACTTTAGTAAAACTAATGAAGAAGCAGGTTCCACCACTCAATGCTGGTTTAACAAGGGGGTATTTGCATTGCAGAATCCATTCAATGGAAGTGCCTGCTCTAAATGACAGGTCTGCCTGGCTGGCCCAGCTTTTCCCAGACATCCCACTATGGAGAACAAGACACACTAAGCAGGTGTACACACAGGACCTGCTCCTTGCCAGCCTCCAAAAAATACCCCTTTATCTACAGCTCATTGTTCAGCTGTATCACAGACAGGATAATGAGATAACAAATGAGACAGACTTTTCTTATTTAAAGTGTACAGCTATGTGCTCTCACTTCTCTGCATCTCTCACCTGCTGAGTCCTTGCTAAGGTCAGCAGCAAATGTAATGAGGCCTCTGTGAAGTGAAGGTTTTGTTTAACTCTCAGGCTGATCTCCAGTGCAGCAAAGATGGTAGGAAGCACAGGGACTTTCCTAGTAATCTGCAGCCAGTAGTCTCCATCTTCATCCACTTCACAGAGCTCCTTAGCCAGGTGCAGACCCAGAACACACACCTGCAGTGACAAGGAAAGGTAGGTAGGTACAGGGTGGCACCAAGAAAAATCTCAAAAGCATTTACTGACACAACCTAAAGTTCAGTCATTCTCAGAATCATGAATGAAGGCTCCTGGTATCCCTCACATTATACTCTGTACACCTCTTGGCCATATCAGCACTCATGACAATGTTTTTTAGGACACATCTGAAGGAGAGGCAGCAACAGCCAATTTCCCAGACTGATGTGAGCCAAAAAAACATTGAGTAATTCTGAAATAGAAACTGCTGAAACTTCCTCTGAAGGCAGCAGGCTACAAGGGAAAGTTGTTCCAAGCACCATGAAATTTTTGTCTAGAGAGAAGAGACAAGGCTGCAGAGCAGAGGAACAGGTCCTTTACCCCATCTCGCTGGTCTTTGTGCTTAACTCGGGAGGCATCATCAGTCTCCATACTGTCCTTGTCATCTGCAGCATCTCCCAAGGTCAGGCTGTGCCGAGTCTGGTCCAAAAGCGCAATGACCTCATCCTGGAGAGTCTCACACACACTCAGCACCAGCTGGGGATACTGGGGGATGTCATTCACTGTGACACACACACAACAGACACCAGTTAACACACAGTCTTTGTACTCAGGTTTCCAATTTAACTGGTAACATCACTGAGCCACATTTCTTGGAATTAGCATTTATTCTGTTCTCATTTCAAAAGCTACAAAACAATGTGAGGAACTGTGACTAAGTTAGATGTTTAAGTCTAGGAGGATATAATAAGGGATTATATTCATCTGGATAACAAAAACATGTAGTTTTACCAAGAAGTCATATAAACTCATGACATGTCAAAGCACAAATCAAGCACTACTATGGACAGATTATTCCACCACAGCAATTCCCACCCATTGCTCCAGACTGCTGGTACCAGCCCATGCAGATTGGGTGCAGTCTATGGTCTGTGAGTCCATATAAATACTACATTCGTATCAAAACCATTATAATAAACTGCAACACCTTTTACCAGCATGACTAGAAACTCAAATTCAACAGCAAAGAAAACAATTAAAACCAAACCAACCCTCCACTTTCTATTTTTCAAAATGTACAGGCTTGCAGAGCCAAAGCAGTGGGACAAGGAACACAGACAAGTAACCTGACACACTTTTAATCACAGTGGCCTTTGTATGTGTTGTACAGAGAAATATTGCCCAGATTCCACTGAGGGTCTTCAAGTGTTACTGCAATGCCAGATGCCCCACAAGGGCCAGGAGTAATGGCCAGACTGGTTTCTGTGGTTTGTAACAAAATGTACCCTTTCTTGTGTTTGGGTCTTTTGTTATCGCTAACTAGAAATCCATGTCAGAATCTCTGCTCTACAGTCACTCTGAGAGAGCCTGACTTAGGTGTCCCTCCCACACACACTGAACTGTTTCCAAAAACACACAGGAACCAAACTGATCAAACAGAGGTTATTGTCAGGAAGAGACAAGAGAAGGGAAGACATGGACATAGAGTGAATGAATGATAAACCTCACCTCTTTCCAAAACTAGCTAAAGAAAGGAAGAAAAAAGGAGAGAAGTCCCACAGGCTGGTGACTACATTCAGCACCCTGCACTACTACCAGCACCACACATATGTTTATCTTGCACATGTTGGGTGTAAGGTATGTTCAAACCTGGCACCTCGACACCTGCACACGCACCACCTCACCTTTCATCTCCTTCATTTGCAGAACAGTGATAAGTGCTGAGAACACTTTGGCTTTGGTTTTCTCCATCATCTGCTGATCTGCCTGTAGTACTCCCTCCAGAATCTGCGTCAAGGAGTTTATGATTTTATCCACAGAACCCAACTCGCTGACAACAAAAAAAGGAGAGCTCTTCAGATTAGACAAGATCCCTCAATAAATATATTATCTTGAATGAGCTGTGTGGATCCTAAGTTATATGACCCCCAAAAATAAAAGCAGTTCTTCAAAGCAAAGTTTAAGTCACCACCTGGATCTCACTAAAGACATTCCACAGAACGAGAGAATGCATTTTCCTTTCATTGTGAGAATGAGAGTGAGAAAGCAGGACTAACTACCACAAAAGCTCTTTTGGTACTTTTCACCAGCAAGCAGGAAACCAAATAAACTGTATTGCTACTAGAGACTTCTTACAATTTCAGCAACAACCAAGAGACATTTGACATCCCAAAAGAGAATTCAATGATAAGGCTTCAGTTCTCTCCTCAGACCACTAAGGGATTCTCACTAGAGCAAAACACTTCAACCTAATCTCCCAAATTTTTATTTAAACATGATCTCCCAAGTTCTTATTTCTAGCAGTGACTAATAATTATCCAAACAAAATACCTACCTTTTCCACTGCTTCAGCAGGATCAGAAGAAGGGTACACAGCATAGACCCCAGCTGCAGACAGGACACTGACATGGGAACTTGGAGCTAAGGAGAAATACGGCAAGAGTTACAGCTGGAACAGACACACGTAAAAACACTTCAGAAATGCACAGCCCAAGCACCACCACCAAATGACCAGGTTTGTTCTTCAGCAGAACTGAGGGGACCAGAGCCAGGACCCTCGCAGGGTCACTCAGTGATGACAAGAATGACACATACAAAATAAAGATTTAAGCAGCTCATCAGTTCATGGAGAGAGACTTTGTTTCAGCCCAATTTCACAGGATCAAAAAAACCCAATGATTACAAGCATCTGCGGAAATAGAACCCCTCACAGTGCAAAGAAGATAAGCAATTAGGAAATGAAAGAACTGAAAGGAAGCAACACCTACCAAAACCTTGGTGCCATTTAGCACATCCAGAAACAACTCCTGATGAACTCCAGAATCAGTCAGATGCATGATATCCGCCTAAATCCACAAAGGCAAAGATCAATCAGCACAACAAAAGATGTATCTTCTAAGAAGCCTAAAATCAGTTTACTGTTTTAATTTGTTACTTTAAGAATCCATCCAATTTTATAGTTGCTGAGTTTTACAGAAATCATTTTAGTCCTACACTAACCATTGACGAGAAGCTGGCAATGACTAATTCCCTAATGGTGCATCCCTGCCTCACTTGACAGAGGAAAAGCTTGTCAGGATTACAGAATTACTTAGAATCCCTCTAAAAATTATTTACTACCTCCCTCCTCTGCTGAGAGGGACAATATGCTCATTTTGATCAAACAGCAAACCACCACCCACTCTAACCTCTTGCACCATGCTCGTGCCAACCTGTGCTGTGTTCACACACACAACAAAACTGAAAGAAAAAAACAGTGAATTATGCTTAGCTGGCCCTAGGAAGCTGTTGACATTGTATTATTCAAAATGTCCATTTCAAACTCTCATGAAAGATAAGAGGCAGCCCTTACATGGCTCGTGGAGATGATGAGCAGCATCCGCCAGGCCGAGATGAGCATCTGATACTCGGTGACAGAGGCACAGCTGGCACCCTCAGTCTCTGCCACGTGCTGGGCCAGGGACCTCACGTACTCTGACCAGTAGGCAAAGCGCTTCTTGGTGGAGAAATTCTTCAGCGTGTCTTTCAGGGACTGATCCAGCGAGCCCCTGACCAAATCAAGAAAAGAAGTTATCTTCATTTATTCTTAGGTCAGAAAATATACTTCTGAGATTCAGGGAGGAAAGCCAAGGACACAGCTTGCAAGGGAAGGTTATTCCACATATTAGACCTGTGCATGAATCCCACTTTTTGTATCAAATACGAAGAAAAAACATGATCCCTGAAGAAAATCTATGATTTTTTTTTAAACAGAGATTTTAGTTAATCCTGACTTTTCAACACATGAAACAGCTGTTACATTCAGGAAAACAAATCAAGTGAGAGAAAACTACTAAATGTGATTCAATCACTACAGGTTTACTCAGCTTAGCTGACAATTAGTTTTAATAAATACTGTATATTCTTATTCCAGGATACAAGGAAAATACTGATACATTCTCACCTAAAGGCTGCAGAAGGATTGTAATATCTTTCTGCAATTGGTGATTGCAAGAATCTCAAATGAATGTTTGTAATGTGTTCATGAATCACTCCCAGATTTTCCCAGGATTACACATGCTTTGCCCATCAAAGCCCACATGGTGTATCAAGAGTTAACACACACAGTTGCGATAACTAAAAAGTACAGGGATGAAGGAGAGACTGCCAAAGACTCACTTGACAACATAGTAGATCTCCAAGCAGATGATTTTCATTATTAAGGCACAGGTATCCAAGACACTGAGCTATGAAGAAAAAAAAAAAAAACAAGCAATCAGAAAAAAAAAAAAATCTGAGATCAATAGGGTAAAAGTGAAGTTCTGATTTATCCCTACCCATCCACTTGGGACGACTGATACTCCAGTTCTGCAGGAGACTTATTTCTCCCACAATAGGAATAGTTATGTCATTCTGTCCACAGACTGGTGACAATAAGGACAGAATACTGTGCTCAGAATTCAAACTCTTCAGTGAGAGCACAGGGCTTCCAGAATGAAGAGAAAAACTCGCACAGAAAGGAAGAACAAGAACCTAATCAATTCCTCCATAATATCAGTCAGCCTGAGCCCACAATATGGATACACTTCAGACAGCACACCTTCCACAGTGAGTGTTACCACAGCTGCCACATAGCTATTTTTGTTTCATATGTGAATAAATGGTAGGGAATTTCAAAAGACAGTTCATGGCTGCCCAGTCTTTGAAAAGCCAGACAGCATTCACTTCATCTCCTGCCTGTGTTTAACCCACTTGGTCACAGCTCCTTTTAGGAAGCTGCAAGCAGAGGGAACAGCTACACACATCACTCAGAAACCTTTTCTGAGAAATACATAAATCCCTTCATTTTGTTTGGACATAACTCACCTCTGATGATTCAGAAGGCGGAGGAAGGGTCCCAAAGAGGGGATTAGTTAAATTTTCCCAAAACTTTGGCCTAAAAGGTATAAACAAAAGTAGTATCAGTTATCTCCCTCATGCCACATGCCTAGCAGCATTTTGAGTGTTCCAAACTTTGTAGAAAATATGCTTTGGTAAATACAACTTTATTTAACTTTGTATAAAAGAAACAGAAATATATTTGCTTCTGACACACTGGGGCTTCTCATCTTCCACACTCAAAGCCCACACACTCCATACCCTCACCAGGGCACACATTGACTAAGACTGGAAATGTCCCTGAAAAGTCTGACAAACCACAGAAAGAATGTTTTGGGAAAGAGGAAGGAAAACTTGTCGAGGAACACCAACTCACTTTGTCCTCAGCACAAGCATGGCGCTGTCACGACGGTCCTGCCACAGCGCATGCAGGAAGGCGATGGCAGCGCGGTGCAGGAGGGGAGGGCACCAGTACCTCTCCTGCTGTTTGGAGTCAATCAGCTCTAACACCACTTGGAGGCAACTCCACTCCCCCAAGCTGAATTCCTAAAGCAAAAGGAGAGAAAAGGTTACAAGAGGTTATAGTGCTGGAGAATTATATTCTCCATAGTACCCAAATTTTTGGCTTTCTCACTGCCGGAATGTCATGAATGAGTGTTTTAAGGTCACATAGAGAACAGCACAGAGAGTGAAGAGAGCAGGTCACAGGCACCCTTGGTCTCAGTAGATAGTCTTTTGCTAACCCAGTATTCTGCCTTGAAATACTGGGGGAAGTTTCTCTTTGGTTACAGGGAAAAGTGAAACCAGGATAGCACCACATCCACTAAATACAAGCACAACCTGCATTTATCTTTACATTAAGCACATCAGGTTACAAGTAAGAACTATCAGATTTTAGCATCCAGTGCTGTAATGCGCAAAAAAAAGGCAGGTGAGTCCTCAGGCAAGTATCTGCTATTGTACCTTTGACCCATCACTGCCATCCTTCACTTCCAAGTTCAGGAACAGTTCAATGAGCCCAGGTTGTGTCTCCACTGCAACTGTGAGGAACTCCAGGATCATGACCTTGATGCGCATGTCCTCGATCTTGCTCTGCAGGTGGGTGAGGAAGGCGTCGCGGATGGCAGCAGCATCACTGCCCAGGCAGGCATACACGGACATGGGAGCAACCTGCCCATGGAGACAAACATCAGAGGGAAAAATAAACATGCTGTAGAGAATGCTTAATTCTACATAAAAGGTGATTGTACTGTATTGAAACTCAAAAATATTTAATATTGAATCTACGAACATATCAAAGTAAGTTGCCATTAAGCAGGAAGAAATGTGACAAGTGATACAAATTTTCCGCTTCAGAAATTCTGCTCTATCCTCACTTACTTCTCTCAGGTTACAAAAGAAATATAAAGGACAAAGAAAAAACAGCTTTGGAATTACTTTTCTTGAAATAAATAAGCCCAGATCTGGATTTGTATGCTTTAAGAAAACTACAAATACTCAGATGTTTAGCAGACAAAAAGAGTAAGTATAAAAGGCTTTGTATGTCTAAAGTCTACTTTTACTAAGCCCAGAAGTCTAAGAGTTGAAAGGTCCTGATAAAAACTTAAAATAGGATCCTCTTCTCAGTAAGATGGTAAAGTTCCAGATAGGAAGGTCTAGGAATTGTATTTAAGACTGTGACTTGAGAAAGTTGCCGAAAAATTGGGAAGCGAACAACTGAAGGTTCAAATACTTTTCAGAAAAAAACCCACTCATGGGATGCCTCTCAGTGAGTGCTGAGTGACTTCTGAAACAGCAGAAGATCACACCAAAAAACTAAAGGGCCCTTCAGATGATTTTTCATGTACCCTAACTTACAGCTGTCAGTCCACCCTGCTTCAACTGACTTGCATTAAGCTCCCTGATATAAAAAAGCCTGAGGAAATTATCTTGAAAAAATTTCAGTGGTGGAATCAGGCACACGGGGAGAAGCACTGGAGCACTGGTGTGTCTTATCTTACTGTAGCCAGTCGTTTGAGCAGCTGGATGGCCAGGCGTGGAAGTGCAGGGTCATGCTTGTGGTAGATGTATTTGGCCAAGACAGCAATAAGGTTGTTTCCATGAGCACCTGGAGAGAACACAAATAAAATCAAAGAGAAGAAACAGCAGCAAGATGTAACTATTTACCAAATAATGATTTCCACAGCAGAAGATGAGAACTAAGCTGGTCTCCCAAAAGAACATGGTATGGGTCCAGCCCGAGGCACTAACAGCAGCTGATTTAGTATATTCTGTAATTACACTAATCTCATTACAAAGCAGCAAACAATAAGCCATGTTTGATTAACCTTTTAAAAGCTATCCCAGAGGGGAAAAATGCCTTAGAGGAGGGAGAAGAGGCCTCCTCCCATCAGTAGCAACCACTTTTTGTAACCTGGAAACCTTGACTAGTGTTTGTGGCGAGACACACACTGCCATTTGCAGATCACCCAGAAGCTCCCAGGCTGCCCCAGGGAGCAGTACCCACCATGCTGAGTGAGTGCCTGCTCTAGGGGAGACACCACGCTGGACGGGGGCTTCAGCCGGATGACGTTGTTGGTAACGGAGAATGCCAGCTTAACTGTCTGGATCAGCAGCTGGCCTTGGCCTTGGGACTCATCACTGTCAGCAAAGAGAAACCAAAGCAAGGAACGGTGTTCACAACCAACATTTATTACTTGCACAACATTTAAAGAGGAAACTCCATCAGGTTTACCAGACATTTTCACTCAGAGCCAGCAGACAGAAGCTGCCCAAACAGCCACGCCCCACTCACCTGCTGGACTGGGAGGCCATTACCATGTCAATGGTGTCCACCCCAATTCCCATGATGTTAATGACAGCTTGCCCTGCCTCCGTGTTGGCCAGGCTGAAGATGCACAAGGACTGCAGGCTGGGGGCATTGCTGTGACACAAACACAGGACAGTGTCACCAGGAGCACTCGTGGCATTTTGCCACACTGCACTTAGAAAACTACCACAAAGTAACCTCTTCATTTCTAGATCCCCACTACCCCTTCCTTTACTCTCCCTTCTACTTTTACCAGAGTACACCAAATAGGAAAGTGGACGGCAGTCTGTCCCAGGAAATCTACATATTATTTTCTTCTTTTTTTTACCAGAAGTGATGTGATTTGCTCTGTCCCTAATCTTTTCTACCCTTCCTGTACTCAGTAATGCAGCAAAGAGCTGAAACCAGCACTACACGGCTATGCCAGCTCCCTCCTAGTTGTTTGAATTCAACAACTGAAACAAAATGACAGTGATTCCTGCACTGTAAACCAGGTACTGCAGGTCTGAGACCTCTCACCTGTCTTACCTGCTGCGAGGATCCATTTCGGGGCATAAGTTCAGTATAGCATGGATCAGCTGCAGAATTAGGCACCCTAAAAGAGAGATGAAAAGGACTACTCAGTTTTTGAAAACTTTTGCTCGCTCCTAATATTTTCAAACAAATCACAGCATCTAACAGTATCAGGAGATGTACAATGCAAATCCCAAATGGCTGCTAGAAAAAAGAAGGCAGGTGATCCCTTTTATTCCCTTCTTGTCCTACTCCCCCTTTTAACGTTCTTACCGATTTTCTCTCTCACTCCATGAGAGTTGTATCTCCATTTGTGGTAATTTGGTAACATTTCCTTCAGAACGAACACAATGCAGGGCACGAGGCCTTGGCTCTGGGTGCTACCAAGTTGTCCCTAGGAGAAATAGAAATGTTATTTAACCAGGAGGGGGACAAGAAAACTTTTGGAGGAAGATATTCCTTATTGTCTTTGAAGTGTGAGAATACCACAGAACACGGGGACGTAGATTTACAAGCAATTTCTAATCTTTTGTAATCATTTGAGATGACTCAAAATGGTTTTTTGTAAGAATCAGATCAGAGAAAGCACAAACAGCAGTGCAGAAGGGAGTGTCAAGCAAAGATTACTGAGAGAGCCCTGCTGCACAGAGATTGATCTCAGACAGGGCTGTATTTCACTTCCCAATCCTAACAGCTCAGAGCTCGTGTCACATCAGAGCATTCCAGAAGCACTCACCCGGACAAGAGTTGTTACCAGGTTCAGGAAGGAGATGGTAACACTGTACTCGCCTTGGGGCTGTTCCATGCTCATCAAGAGGTTTCCATAGCCCCCAGCATTCATTCCCTCTGCACTGTGAAAGGAGCAAGAGGGTTCATCACATGAATAGCAGGATCCTGACATGACTGAGAGATGTCCGGTGCAGAGACTGCACGCTGGCAAAAAGTTCTTATTGCATGTTATGAATAGGTTAGGCAAAAAAAAATGGGGTGGGGAACATGAATACCTAATCATGTGATTCATACTGGACAGTGGATTGGCAACAAAGGGCAAGAACCCCGTGTGGTGAAGGTCAGTCCAAACCTGCAAGAGAAGAGGTACAGATACTCCTTCTCATTTACACATAAATGTACCAGTTCTCACCAGCAGGCCCTTTCCTCACCTTGGCTGGCGTCCGAGCAGCCAGGACTGTCAAGCAATTGACACAAGAAGCAATAACATCCACGGGGGGAGAGATTACAGTTGTTAGCCTACAAAAGAGAAACAGCATGCATGAAAAGCACTGCCACCTGTGGTCTAGTCTGGTTTTTTAATCAAAAAAGCTTCTTTCCCTCTCACTGAAGTACACATACATAAAATTTAAGCAGATAAATACAGACACCAGAGTCTGCACTTTCAGTCTAGACTTGCCACCTCCCCCTCACACCTGAGTCAGATCAATTTACTGCCAGAGCAAGGCTGGCAAGACAGCAGGTTGTCACAGCAAACAAAAATTATACAGCTGAACATCAATTCCCAGGCAGTTAACTCTGGGAGGAGTTAGCAAGTACAACTGTTTCAAAACCTGGGAGTTACTGCTCTAATGCTATGTTTTATCCCCCTTCCATGTAAATATAGCTACTAATCAAAACTGCCTTTAAATGGATAAAATTGCACACCTTTCAGGAAAGAAGTAGAAGAGGGGCCATTCTGCTTCATCAAAACATTAAACTGTGTGTAACCAGAACAGTTTTGAGAGCTGAACACCAGTCTTGGGGAGTTCAAGCACTGACACACATCTTGTAAAGCTCTTGGCAAAATAAGTAATCAGCTATTCCTCCTCAGGTCACTCTATCTGCTTTAGGCACCTCTGCTGTCAGTGACTCACCTCTGCAGGAGCATGTAGATTCGTGATGTGATTGGCAGAAGACAATCTGCTATTGATACATCAGTGCTGATGACTTTATGAACCAGATCAATTATGGGCTTGACCCTCTGGCAATGCTGAATCACATCTGGGTAAAGAAAACCAAACATTAGAATGCAAAATCATACTTCAGCAGTAATCAAACCTGGAACAATGCACATTTATCTTACCACACATCCTCATGATTCAAAACCATCCATCTCCCATACCAAAAAACATCTGTTTATCTATCTCAACTTTTTCCTCATCTAAAATGTATCTCATTTCACTACATGCTCTTGGCCTTTTGCAGTGAGTTTTACAGAATAATAATCATCATCATCATCAGGTTTCTGAGAAAGTATTCCATGCTCTTTCAAAAGTACTCAGAGCTGTTCAGTCCTACTACTAACCTCAAATTGACACCAATTTATAACTATTTATTCTTTTACACTCCCAGCCTGTCTCACCTGCTGTTGACACAACATGGAGCAGCATCTCAATCTCACAGGTGAACAGAGTCCAACTGCTGTAGGAATACTCCCACCGTACCAAATAAGCCCGATCATCCAGCATCACTTGGCCCACTGTTCCCTGAGGTATCCGTAGATTTGTTTGACCTAGTCCTAAAGATTAAAGAAGAAAGTGAAATAAAGTCACAAATTTACCCAGGAGTTAGAAGCCAGATAAAGAAAGAGCTAAATTCCCCAAAGCATTTCAGTAAGAAAAGGTGAAGTGCAGTATCCATACCAAGTGGATATAGGAGCTTTGGAACCTGTCTTCGCCACAGCGTGCCATCCTCATGGGAGATCACATCTGGAGGTTTGTGCTTGTACAGTTCAATATAGAAGGACATTTTATCCAGGAAACTGTACACCTGCATCAGAGAGAGCTTCAACAACACAGTTGAAGAGCCAGAGTTTCTTAAAAATTTATCACCCAGGTCATTTCCAGGAAAAGGAAAGTTTTCTTGAGGTGTACAATATCTTTCTAATACATCAACCCTACCAGAACATTATTACACAGGCCACCTGTTCAGACAAGTCTCATCTAATAAATCAGGCAAGTACCACCTAAAAATTAGTCAGCAACTTAATCTTCAACCATTAAAGTTGAAAACTTTTCTAAAAGTCAGAAAACAGCATCCTGCAACAGCACACAACTCTAAAGGAGCCCTGTCCACTGTTCTTAGACAAAAGCTTAATGTCTGTTACCTAAGACTGCAATTGAGAAATGCACATGTAATGGAAAGAAAGAATCACAGAGCATGTCATCCCTGTCTTGAAATAAATCATCTTCCAAACACCAAGAGAGATCCTGTACCTTTTTTGCAGTAGATTTATCAGACACAAGGGCTTGAAGCAGCTGAAGGAGAGGAGTGAGAAGATGGGGGAACATCCCACAAACACTGTCCAGGATAATACCCAGACCTGCAGTAGGTTCCTGGTGGTGGAAAGAGAAAACAAATGTCTTATTACTAAAAAGAAAAGCTAAAAGGGTCTCAGTATAGCACAAGGTTACAGTTCCTTTTTAAGCTCTACATTTAACATTAATCATGCACAAAAGTATCACTCCAGTGACTGGAGATCACACTGGCACAGACTAAAGCATGAGGTAGTCTGCAAGTATAAGGCAAGAAGTAAGACTAAGGCATTACACATTACCCTTATTCTGTGACAACAAAAAATAAGCACAATGCTTTTGCCAGCAGTTAGTTCAATCCTTGCAGCCCCAGCCCTGCTATCAACTATCACCTATGTTAAAACTCGTTCCAGTATCCTTTTCAAGAGTAAAGCCAAGGCTGTACCTAAAAGGCAGGAAAGGGTAAAAGTAAATCAAAGATAGATGCAAATGAACATTTGCTCCTCAGGCCCTCCTAGAAACAAACTCACTAAATAAAACCAGTCTATTCCTTTCCTAAAAGGGAAACTTTTATCAGGTCTTAGTTATATATAAGGTAGGTCAAACAAGTTGCAAACACACTCACCGTCTTCCAGAAGAGCTGAGGAATGCTGGAAGCTGCCAGAACTTCACAAGCAGCATCAATTATATCCTACAGAGGATGACAGGATGGAAAAAATCAAAGCTACTTTACACAGGGGGATTTCGTCCCAACCAAGTTCTGCCATACCTTTGGAATTTAAGTTTCCAGGTTTACCCACCAAGATGTAACTGCTTCCTGGAGCCAAAACACACCAACACACCCACCCCCAGACCACAACCTAAAGCCATGCTCCTCATCATGAATAAACTGGCCATGACAAACATGTCCATGATATCTGCAGAGGGCTGTAAGATGTCCAGTCCAACTCAGAAATGGCGTTTGTATTATTTCCATTGTTTTGGGAATAACAGGTCAACAATTAGTTTCATATCCATAGGACTTCAAATGCATGATGTGCTCTTTCATTACTAATCTGCCAGTCTGCAAAGGTGTTTACTAGGTTTGCATGGTGTACATGCAGTAGGAAAACCAGCAAATCACTCATTTGGGTCTACCTAAGCCACATAAAGGTTGCAGCCTGAAATGCAGGATTACAATTTAATAGGCAATTAGCATCAGTTATGACAGGTTATTTTAAATTATGTAACAGATGCAAAGGGCCTTGGATGCTTACCTGCTGATTGCCCAACGTATGTAATTCCAGTGATGTTAGGACAAAGGAAAGAAGCCCATAAATACACATACAAGCTGTGCTGGCAGTACACTGCAAAGAAAGAGTACAGAAGGCTGTTATGGGAATGACTATGAACTACAAACACACTAACTCTACTCAGTCTGCTTTACACACCAAGTAACTGCCTTTCTCATATATCCTTGCTGCAAAGCGGAAGCAAAACGGGGAGCAGTCATTAGTTAAGCTCCACATTAACATGAAGTATTTCACTGAAAGGAGAAGTCTTGACATTACCATTATCACTACAAATGCCTTGCAGACATCAAAATAAAAAAAGAAGCACTCAACACTTCTGGGAATCAAAGGGATTTGCTTTCACTGGCTTCTGTCTACAAAGCAGTTTATCCTAACACACCATGTTGTCTAATGAAACCATATGCAGAGAATAGTGCAGAGTTAAATCATCCAGTACTCAAGATCTACAAGGGCAAATACACTTATGGAGGCAAACTGAAAAATGTGATTAACTGCAGTCTATTCTGCTCAAGAGAGATGTAGTTCCTTGCTTTACAAAGCTTTTCTTAATTCTCTGGACATAAAAATCTGTTTCGTTCCAACTCGATTTCTGATCCTCACGGAAAGAAGGTTAAGATGATAGAACATGCTTTACTGCATGTTTAAAAAGAACATTGGTTCAGTCATCTGCTTCCCATCACAGGAGCAGTTAGACCTTCAAAAGCTTATATGTACAATCTCAGGAACTCACATTCTTGCCCCCACTGCTGAGGGATCGCAGCAGCTTTGTCAGATACTGGAAGACATTCAGCTGGATAGCAGTGCTGCCCATCCTCCTGATGATGTTTGTGGACTCCTCTGGGTTTATGGTGTGACGGAGCAGAGCCCAGGCCAAAAGCACAGGAGCATGATGTGAGACATCCCCTAACTGCAGCAGCTGATTGTCCATCTCCTGCACAGAGAGAAATCAAAAGCAAAATAACTGAGATCTGAAAGTAATCCATACTCAACAAGCTGACTGTGTCCTTCTCATGGTATGTGGATGCCAGTTCCTACACTTGGCCAACAAGCTCAAGGACCAGAAGTTTACAGATGCAGCAGTGCCTGGGTAATCACAGTAAGTTCTGTATTGTTAGGCCTGAGAAGGGGTTGGTTACTCTGCCAGTGTTTTACCTGGTGGATGTGCTGATTGTTGGCCAACTTGTGCTCCTCTGTCCTGTCATCCAAAGCACGTTCATGGAGGGAGTCAATTTCCATGCCTTCCACCAGAATAAGAGCACTAAAGTAGCTACAAGCAGTAAAAGAATAAAAACAAGTAGGTCAGAAACTTTATTTGAGAATTGAGGTAAGTTAAACTATAAGTGGTCGAAAAGCAACCTTTAGGTTGCTTTGTCCAGTTTTCTTTGAAGCAATAAGAAATTACAAGAAATTAACAGCACATAATCCAAATTCTGTCTTGAAATGCTGGTATAGGACAAAAGACAACCTTCAGAACTACCTTTTCTGGTTGAACAGACAAAAAAGGGTCACTGAAATTTGAATAGCTTTTCCACCTTTATAACTCTCTGCCACCAGGATATATGGCAGGATTTTCATTCTCCCTTTGAGTCATGGCCCATACAGAACAATGAAGACATAATTATAAATGCACTTTTTCCTGAGAAAAACAATTGTTTTGCTCTGTACCCACTTCACAAATACACACAACACTTACCCAATACGATCCACGAGGTGATCCATGCTCTCATCTACTAAATGTCTGTTGGTTTGTCTGGTGCCAAATCCCTGCTCTTTGAACATCTTTGCAAATGCCACGAGCTCCTCAGGTGCCATTTCAAAGTATGCATAGTAGAGGAAGATGACTTCCAGGAGCATGGACTGTTCCCGGAGGCACTGCACAAACCACCGGGAAACCTGACGTTCTGTCTGCACAAAGGAAAGTTCCACCATCATGTACTGAAGCTCACAGGGCAGCCAAAGCAGTCAGAAACTGAGAAGTGTGAAGGCATTTCAACAGCTTGTGTAGCCAACAATTGTGTCAAAGGCAAGGAAAGCCACTCTAAGTACAGAGATCATGAACAACTACACATAAACGGCTCAGTTGGCCAAGTGCTCTCCACAGATTTATTACAAGGAACAATAAGTTTCATGAAACTGTCTCTGAGCAAAAGTGTGTTCTGTTAGAGAAATGTTATGTTTCTTGGACCAGGAGAAACGTCCTGTTTAACTGCATCTGCACAGATGTATTTTCCAATACCCTACATATAAGAAAAGACTTTATAAGCCTGATAAGTAATAGTAAGAAACAAAATACCATGAGATTTCCATGTGTTTCCCACGTAGGAGCTTCTGCTTTGTACAGTGCTTCAAACTGTTTGCGGTAATTCGGAACGAGTTCCTTGTCCAACTTTTCAACACACTGGAAGTACTGTGCCTTAAAGAAACAAACAAGTCCATGAACTTCTCACATGCACACTCATGGGCTTTTTACACAAGTAGGGAATTAGCTTCCATATTTAGCCTATTTCAATGACATCAAGTCCTCTACTCACTGTGTAAGGGTGTCTCTCATCCTGGAAATACGTGAGCAGGTGGAGGACGCAGCGCAGGATGCAGATCCTCTCCTCATAGTAGTAGTCAGCAAGCTGTGAATGTAAAGTGCCATTAACACCAACCTGGCACAGTATCCAACTCCCATCCACCTCCCTCTCCCAGCCACTGCCAAGGCCTTCACCACAGGAACACAGAGTTACTACAGATGGAGTTTCAACTGAGCAGTTTTGAATTTGAGGGAAAAAACCAACACTTAATTAACATTACAGATCTCAGTAAAGCATTGCCAAACAACAGGTCTACAATTATACTGTTAAGTGAGAAAACTTGGAAAAGAAAGGCAAGAAGACATCCCTATTACCCTCTGTGAGAAATGATCATCAGTCTTGTCAAGTCAGACAGTGACACACAAACTTACAAATTTTGGAAAATAAGGCAGTGTACATCTACCCAGCTAAATTCCCTGATATCAAGCCTAAGATTTCATTTCTGTAGCAATTCCTAACACCGTTCAAATCTACATGCACATCCCCCGATTTCAGAAGCACCTTCTAAAAGCCATCCTTTATACGAAGGAATACTTCAATTATTTCAAGATTTTCCATAGAAATAAAGTAGGTTTGCTGCCAACAAGTCTTTTCCATAGAAAATACAAATGGAAATTGCTAACCTTCAGCATCAGAGCCTGACTCTGCCTTTCGTCCTGTAGAACTGTCTGTAAACAAAATACAACAAAATAAATAGCTACTGGAGAAATACCTACTGCCAAAATATATGTTCACAAAATGACTGAAACAAATAAAAGACAATTTTTCTTTTCAGTTCATTTGGAAAGACAGATTCCAAAAGCACAAAGCCAAAACACTCATTTTTAACTACATATTTATTTTTCAGCTACACTCTCATTCACAAATCTGTAGCTTTCCTGTATTCCTGTGACAGAGAGAGGAGCTGAGTTCCTGCAGAGACCCAAGAAGGAAGAGGTAAGCCTGGATGAAGCTCCAGAGAAGAAAAGCCACAAAGCCATTTCCCAATCAGAACTCAGACTCACATGTGACCATTTGCATCAAAAAACAACTGATACTAAGGAAAGATGTGGAGTAAATAGAACAAAAATGGACCTTCAGGGAATCTCTTGTTCCTCTGTAATCCTCTTGAAGATAAGACTGTAACAACTGCACACTCTGCTCTTCATCCAGACCCTGAAGAAAAGAAAGAGAAATGATCTGAAATTAATAAAAGGCAACAGAATTCATTAAAGATTGAGATTCTGTCCAAATACTCAAGCAGCTCTTATCTCCTAAACAAATAACATGCCAAAAGAATATTTTTGCACCAGGCAGATGCATTAATCAGCACTTCTTTTAAAGCCAAATACACAAGCTTTAATGTCACTGAGCTGCAGTTTAACTTCAGCTAAAGGAGCATCAGTCAAACAAAGGTACCACCAGTCACTGAACTCTAAACTTCTGGCTTAAAGAAACAGAACCCTGCAGGTAAACTGAGAGGATTGTCAAACATGGCAACTGATTTAAGGGACATCAGTTTTTTAGCTGAGCAGTTGTCCTGGAAGAACCCAACTCAGACCAACAGCAGGTGGCTGCTGCTGAAAAGGACCAGGAAAACCACAGCATCCCAAAGTTACTCATCACTTTGTAAGTTTGACCTAGAGCCTCAACATGTACTTCAACATCCTTTAGATTATTTTGAACTGAAAGGACCTTAAGTTTTTCTCTACTCAACATCAAGAAGGTTACTTCAATATCAGAATCCCAATAACAACTCATTCCAAGGATAAAAAATAATGCAGCTTCACTCACCAAAAACTTACTGACCCTCAGACCCAATTCTTTTAGTGGAGCAGCTACGTCTTTATCAGCTTTAATTTTTTCTGCTGAAGTAGTACTAAAGTAAAAAGAAATTTTAGTCATTAAAAATGTAGCAATCTCAAGGACAGAATTAAATAGCTATAATTTCAAAGATCTCAGTTTTACCAGTTTAAACTGAACATTTGCTTTTTCTTTAGTGACCTTTCAATATTTCATACAACAATATTCTGTAACCTTTCTTTACTTACAAGGAAACTCCACATTAGAGATTCATTTCTAAAATCAGGCAGTGACTGTACCTTGGTGGTTTGTAGTATGACAGTCCCTCTAACAGCCTCTGCCAGTGCTTGTTCAACTCTGCAGCGATCTGGGCCTAAAACAGAACCAAACACCACTGAACAGACTCAAAGTATTCATTACCAAATATCAGATCTGTTAAAACTTAACCAAAGCGAAGAAATTCCACCACCACAAAGAGGCAGGAACAACACAGGACAGGTGTCTGTGACTCAGAGTGTTTCCAGATGCAGTACTGAACAGGGCAGTGAGCTGCATTGCCTAATCCTAGGGAGGGTGGGGAAAAGGGAGGCAATGGAGTGGGTTTAGAAACATTTGGATTCCCAACCTCTGGGCAAATTCTTGAAAGCACAGGCTCCATCCCTCAAAATAAGACAGCAGTTGTACCACACATGAACACCTCAGGGCACCCCAGGCAGCAACACTTGTGCCCACTCCAGAAAAGGAACCACCTTTTCCATACACCCTTGCAGGCAGCTCATGCAGCAGCTGTAAACAAGCAGTGGAAGAATAAACAAGTAGCAGAGATATGGGAACAAAAATCCTGCTAAGAAAGAAGGAAGAGCAGCAAAAACTATTTTCACTAATATTCAAAGAGATGTACAAATGATGTATATGGCCATGGAGCCCAATAAGTGATGGCCAAACCTGCTCACCAGGACATGGACTTACTGGTTCTCTTAAAGCTGATCTGCCCAGCAGAATTGTCCATAATTCTCTGCTGCTCCTATAAACACAAGGAAAAGGTGGTGAGTATTTTAATGATGAACGTTATTCCAGGCTTCCATTTAGCTTACAATTTTCAAACCTGCAATTAACTTGCAGCAAATGACACTGCAATGCAAGAAAAATGATTTAAAGAACATTAGCTTTTAGCTAATGAGTTTCAGACGTCCTAGAAAAACCAAGGAAAAACCCAGGGAGGGTGACAATTGACACAGCAAGACCTCTGAATTCACATCAAAGCTTCACATTGATAACAGGTTACCAGCTCAATTTGATTTTGCTATTTGAACATTTAAGGCTCCTAAGAAGAAACTTAATGAAAGCATAGAGCGGTATTTTATTGTTACATTCAGTGCTCCCTTTCAAACAAATTCTTCCATCAGTTTCATCCTCCACTCTAAGCAGAGTACAAAACTGTGTGAAGTGAAAAACTGCACCATCTTTACACAGACACCAGAACATTTACATTCAGCTTCTCGTTTCTTCGTGAGAACTCTGTAGAAAAGCCAACCTGCACTATAAGGAATTACAGACCACATCCTGACTCTGGCACATGCATTCAAAAAAAAAAGAGTCTCCCTACAACAGCCCAGAGAAAAGGTATTTGCCAAAAAGAGTATTTCATTGAGACAAATGATGATTTGTTAGCAACATATTACAAATGAAGATTTAAACACCCCAACTCCTCACGCAAAGACTGTCTACACAAGAACACTCATTGCCTTATTTTTAGAATAACATTATTAAAATAACTCACTGTGGCAGCAAAAGTCATCTGTGACTTCTGACATGTGGTGACACTTAATGAATGACAACACCTGTTATTTCCAGCACACTCATCAACATAATTTCTCCCAGCTCATTCCTCGATAGCTGGGTGCATTTCTCTGACATGAACTTCTCCAGCCCACACAGAGCCCCCAAAGGCCCAGAATTTTAACAAGAACTGAACAGCAATGTAAAAGAAGCAATACAATAAATCCCAGGTTCAGTGATCATGTTAGATCGGTGCCTTCATTTGTCTTGAGCACAGTTTCTTTCATTTATTGTCAAATCTGAGCCCCAGCCTAGCAAAGCCAACCCATCTACTTTTCACTCCCTCACAACCCTTTCTGCGAACAAAACAGACGCGGTTTGTTGTCCCCTCATTAGTAAGGCTCCAAGAGAGCTAAGGAAGGAAAGCTCTCTATACAATCACAAGTAACAGTGGTGTCATTCATTTAATAAAAATTACACACTAGGGAAACTCCCGAGCATAAAAGCGTTATAATAAATAACAAAAAACGTGCTCTGGAGAAACGAAACCACCGAACTAAGATGATCACTGAACACGGGATTCATTGAATCGCTTCCGTTACACATCTCCACGTGTGTATTTTGACTTGTACGTCTGCAAGAGCCGCGCGGGAGGTGCGGCAGGCCCTGGCGCGCCCCTCGCCCTCAGGGATGAGCGGAGCGTCTGCCGGGCACCTCCGCCAAGTGAGCGCAGATCGAGCCCCCGGCCCCGCCAAAGCAACGGCTCCTACGGAGTCC
>VWZW01005650.1:105778-141591 GCA_013397115.1 Edolisoma coerulescens
GAGCGCCCGCGGCCCCGCACCTCGCGCTCAGTCCGCCCGCCGCCATCTTGGCTCCGTTCTCACGTGACCGCGGGCCCGCCTCCCTCGCGCGCCGGTGTCACGTGGTGCGGTCCGCGCCACGCCCCCGTCGCGCCCCCGCGGGTGGGTCATGTGACAGGCGGCGCGGCAAGATGGCGGCGTCCCGCGAGGTGGGTGCGCGTTGGGCTCGGGGGCGGGGCCGCAGCTTCGCGCTGGACCCGGCAATCACCCGGGAGCGCCTCCGCACCTCCCGCGGGCGGATGCGGTTCCCGGTAGCGGAGACTGGGTTGTGGGTGTCGCGGCTGGTTGGGAGAGGAGGCGGCGGCGAGCAGCGTGGAAGGGTAGAGCGCGGGCAGCCCGCGGGTTGAGGGGAGTCCGCAGCGCTGCGGGGACGTGGGGAAGAGAAGGAGCAGGCAGGGGCGAGGCGAGGGCTACCGGATGTTTGGCAGCACGTCAGTGGGAAGTTTCCCTGCCCAGAGCAACCGGGATGCGGATCACGAAACGGGCAGAAAACGCTCTGTCTGGCTTGAACCTTGGGGTGACGGGTCCCGTTCGGTGATGACAGAGCGGCAGTGCCGAGGAGTTTCACCTTACCTGAAAGAAGGTGTGGAGGAGGGGATTGCGGCAGGCACAAGAAAACAAATAATTCAGCAGTGAAATACTTCGCGTTGCAGATTGTCAGGTCTAAACATTCAGAGCTGCTGCATCAGCCACCTCACCCAGGGTGAAATTCTGCCTAGTCTTGCAGCCAGGCAGCCTGGCGGGGAAGCTGTCATGTGCCATTGATACAGGAGCTGGGGTACAACCTTAACGTTGCCAGGCTGAGTAGGACGACTCTGTCTTTGGTTGGCAGGTGACATTTACTCTGCCTCTTCTCAAAAAAGCCTTAGGTTTCCCCCTCCCCAGTGCTCAGAAACAGCAAGGAGTAGGGCCCCAAAACCATTATTGGTTGGAGGTAGATATTGCCCGGATCAGTTCTGTTTTATTGACTGTATGATTAATTCTTCTCCTGTTTAAAAATTAATTGTGATGACGAAAGATTACACTTGGCCTGATGGAGCTGTGTAGCAACAGTGCATGTAATGAAGCTGTTTGGCAATCAAGTATTTCATGCTATATGAATAAGGATGCCAAAAAGCAATCCATTAATAATTAAGTTTTCAGTACAAAGTCATAAATATCTAAACACTGCAGGCACACAGTCTAAGGAAGTTTGACAGTACAAACTGCAATAGTTCCTCAGTAATATTGCAATTACTTTGTCAGCTTTGTAATCTAGTGTCACCATTGAACACTGGCTGAAAACCCAAAAGAGAACTTTAAGTAGACTTCTGGCCTTCCACGAGGGAGCTGGTGTGGATATTGGCAATGAGACTTGGGGAGCAGAATTTAATAAGAGTTTCCTGCTAATGAGCTTAAGGGTAGACCAGAAAGGATGAAGTCATCCGCTGTTTCACAACTGGATCAGCCATAATATTTCCAACAGAAATAAAGAACCTGAGACCTTCAAAGACCCCAGAAGAGGTGCCAGTGTAATGGCAGAGGTTTACACATGGCTGATTATCAAACTACATATCCATAGAGAAATCAAGATTGCCAGAAAGCAATAAATGCTGGTGAGAATCGCACAATGTTGTCAGTGCCCACAATTTAAAGAAGATAAGATGAGATTTAACCTAACAGAGTAAATATGCCTGTTGCTGATTATCTCAGCTGCATATCTTCCAGTCCAAAAGTTTAAAGGAAAGTTTGGTTTGCAGGGCAGCTGTCAGTGGGCTGTAGGCCTTCACTCAGAGAAAGTGAAGTGCAGGATTGGCTCACCTCACTGGTTTGTTTTTTTTTAATCATCTGTGTGTTGACATTAGCAACGGGCACATAACTATCAGTTTAAATTGAGTTGAGGAACAAAATAGCTGTGCAAACACTTTAGCTGTCTGAGTAGTTACTTTAATTGTTTGCTTTTTTTTTTAATAGGAATTGCAGTAGCATGGAAGGGAAATCTTCCTAATGGACAACTGAGCACATTGGGACTCCTAAGATTCTGCAAGCTTGAGGCACGTTGGGCTGGAATCATGTTAAACAAACCAGTGCTGGTGGAGTCGCTGCTGGTGTTCATCATCGTGCTGTCGGTGCACGCGGTGGCGTGGGACCGCTTCTCCTGGTGCGCCGTCGCTTTGGCCGTCCAGGCCTTCTACGTCCAGTTCAAATGGGACCGGCTGCTGCAGCTGGGGGGGGCCGTGTTCCAGTTCCGGGGGGCAGCAAACAGCGGCCTCCTGCCCGCCAGCATGGTCATCCCCCTGCTGGGGGTGGTGATGAAGGAGAGGTGCAGGGCTGCCGGCATCGTGTACTTCGAGCGCTTTGGCGTTGTTGTGGCTTCCACGGGAATGCTGCTCGCTCTCTTCCTGTCCATCTTAGCAGTTGGCATCACCAAACCTGTGCCGACCAACACTTGCATCCTGACTGGTATTGCTGGCAGCATCATTATCTACACCATGAAACATTCCTTGACTGTCTCGGAAGTGATAGAGGTTCTAGAAGTGCTGCTCATTTTTGTCTACCTCAGTATGATCTTGCTGTACTTGTTGCCTCGATGTTTTACTCCTGGAGAAGCGCTGCTGGTTCTTGGAGGTGTAAGTTTTGTTCTCAATCAGCTCATTAAACGCTCACTGAATGTAATTGAGGGCAGAGGGGATCCCATTGACTTCTTCCTTCTGGTAGCAGTGGTCGGAGTTGTTCTTCTTGGTCTTTTTTTCACTGTGCTCTTCATTTTCTTGGATTCGGGCACGTGGATCTCCTCCATGTTTTTCCACATGATGACAGCAGTGTTAGGCTTAGGGGTCATCATGCCTTGGCTGTACCGACTGATCCAGAGGAACCCTTTGTTCTGGCTGCTCCAGTTTCTGTTTCAGACACAGACAAGACTTTACCTTCTTGTGTATTGGACTTGCTTGGCTGCCTCAGCATGTGGTGTGGTTTTCTACCAGAACGCCAAGAGATCATCTGAATCTAAAAAACACCAGGCCTCAACTATAACCAGGAAATATTTCCATTTCATTGTTGTAGCTACTTATGTTCCTGGACTAATTTATGACCGCCAGCTCCTCTACGTTGCTGCAGTGCTGTGCCTGGCAGTGTTTATCTTCTTAGAGTACGTTCGGTACTTCAGGATCAAACCCTTTGGACAAACCCTGAGGCATTTGCTCTCTCTCTTCTTGGATGAAAGAGACAGTGGACCTCTAATCTTGACTCATATTTATCTCCTCCTTGGCATGTCCCTCCCAGTGTGGTTGTTTCCCAGATCTTGTGCTCCTAAAGGCACCTTGCCTGGGGCAGGAGCACTGGTCCCCTACTCTGGGGTGTTGGCAGTAGGGGTAGGAGACACCATTGCCTCTGTTTTTGGCAGTACAATGGGGGAAATCAAATGGCCAGGAACAAAGAAGACCTTTGAAGGGACAATGACAGCTATTTTTGCTCAGATCATTGCTGTGGCTCTCATTCTGATCTTTGACAGCAGTGTGAATCTGAACTCCAGCTATGCCTGGATTCTGGCATCTGTGAGTTTGGTTTCTCTTTTGGAAGCTTACACTACCCAAATTGATAATCTGCTGTTGCCTCTCTACCTCCAGATCATGCTCATGGCATAGAAGCACTTCCAGGAACAGTTTTTTCCCTTCCAAGAGAAAAGTGGTACTAGAAAATTCACTCTAATGAAAGCTCAAAGCTTATCTTTTGGTACAGCAGAGAAAATTGTTGAGAACAGAAATGAAAAAGACTTTATTTAAAATAAAGGCTTTGATTTGGTCTTGTTTTCACCCCTGTTGAAAATAGCTGGATTTATGTTGTAACAGCAACAAACATGACTGATAAAAACAGCACTTGTGTTTAATAATCCAATTTAAGTTTCTTCTGGGCACCCAAGGGAAGCAGAGGAAGAAGAGGTAAGTCAATTAGAGAGGAAAAAATAAACAAGCAAATCTCTCAGATGTTGCTACCTCTGTACTGCACCTTGTTTCCTGTAACGAGTCCTGCACCTTGTGTTTGATGTGTGAACTCTCATTTCTGTAGAAGCACGATGTAAAGCATGTTTGATAACGAGGGGGGGCACAGGAACCAAGTACAAGTGTCCAGCTGTGTCCAGTCCTCATCAGCAAGAGCCAAAATCACACCACGATGCACAAACACAACTCCAAAATCAGTAGCTCCCACAGCTGAGTTTATCCAGGGTGGGTGATGGAGGTTTGGGAATGTCAGATACTGCTCAATCCAGACCACACCAATAAGAACAGTGAATCTTTAGCCCTGAAGTTTGCTTCCAAGAAAAATGTTTTATCTTTCTCAAGATTTAATCTCTAAATTCATTTGGAATGATTCCAAGAAAATGTTTTTTCTTTCTCAAGATTTAATCTCTAAATTCATTTGGAATGATTATGGGGGGAAAATTGAGCAAAGTCACAGCTAAAACTAATTACACATTAATCCTGAAAGCAGAAAATCTGTTGAAGTCAATAAAATTTTCTACTACTGCAGTTTCCTAGTTTTCACGTTTTTTCAGCCAGATGCTTAATCAAATAATTTACAAAAATGCTTCTGTGAACAAATTGACTAAAGCCACTGAATTCCATCCATTTAATTAAAATTACAGCTACCATTTTGTGGCCAAAAAAACCCATTTTTATGTATGAAACCCTTCTTTATCAACAGTCTCTTCTCACTGGTTTGCCAAGTGTCCATGAGAACAAAACACAGGTGTCCTTCCTGCCTTTTCCTGTCTCCAGGGATGTGTCCAAGCAGGAGATTGTCATTCCAGGATTCTAGTTTGCATCATGAAGTTCACTTCTGACCCTTTTTTGATTCACTTTTGGGAACAGTTTAGGGGAAGTCCAAGGTGCCTTACACAACACTCGGAGACCATGTCTTGGGAGGGAGCGTAAGACCAGGGGTGGAGTGAAACCAGTCTCTGGGTCAGCAGGATTGGCTCCAGAATCCAATATTGTGTGTCCCTGCAACAAGCCAGGACTGGAACAGCTGAGAGGCAGCATTGCCCAGTTCATCCCCCAGCTTGGGAAGGGCTCCTGGGATTTGGTGCTGCTTTTCCTGAGGATGCCAAAGTTGGCCAGAGCTGGTTACTAACACAGTAAATGGGCAGATAGGCTGTAGGAAACCAGACTCAGCAACTGCTGGGCTGTTTCCTTCATGTTTAACAGGAAATCTTGCCAATCAATCCAGCTTTTTGAATTTTATTTATGCACTTGAAGTAGATGGTTTTGCACACTGCAGGTAGTGGTTAAAGTCAGGACAAACTATCCTTCCTCAGCGGAATTCTAAATTATTAACTCCTCTCATGGAAAGACACAGACAAAACTTGAGTTGCTTCTGTCACAAGCCACAGCCTTCACCACTGATGTCATAAATTGCACCAGAGGTAGAGAAATTTGCTTTCCTTACACCCTGCTTCCGACTTTCAAACGAACTGCAGAAAAAGTAGTTTTTGAATGCAGAAACTTTGCATTCAATGTTCCTGCTGTTGCCATGACCCAGCTCCCCAATTTACTTTTGAAAGGGATAAGTCAGTAAGATTTGGGTTCACTCTGCCATGGCCCTCAGCAGCCTTAGGGCTACTCAGATATAATTCCTGCACTGGGGACACTGGGCTCCTATCCCAGGATTGCCACTGCACCAATGCTGGTGAAATCACACCTACACAGCTTCTGTTCAGTTCAGGATACAGGCTGGAGCTTGCCTGGGATGTAGCTTGCATTTCCAAACATTCCTTGCTACAAGTTGGTTTGGGTTTGGTGAGGTTTTGGCGATAGAAATTGTTCTTGTGCATATTGAGAGTTCCAACTGCTCACCAGACAATTTAGCACTGTCCCCATCTGTTGGGAGAAGGTCACACTGTGTCTTCCTCAAAGAAAATATGATGGAGATGAAAAGGAGAATTTCTATCTTTTTATTTAAGTGTAAAGAGTTTGATTGAGGTTCTTTGTTTCCATCATTTCAACGTGAATCTTTAAGAATTGTCGTATTTTTAATCAACACACCCAGAGTTAAAACACTCAGCTACAGTCTGCCAGGAGTATTTGGAAGATTGACTATAAAAAGCAGACCTCCTGCTTCATTTTGCCCACAACAAGATTGTTTTAAATCACTGTTATTCCAACAATAGGACAGAAACCTAAAGGTGAAAATCAAGCTTCTCCCCACAACATGTTCACCTGCATTGCTGGAATCAACCAGCCAAGAAATGCACTTAAGTTCTTAAACACAAGAAAATACTGAGTATCTGCAAGGAGAAATACTTGGTAAGTGGTTCCAGTCAAGGTGCAATGGTCTTAACTGGTTTGTTTTGGAGACTGAAGGTGTTTTCTTACCAAAAGGACTGGGTGACTACTCTCATACTGGCAGGGCTCCTGCTGCAGTAGAAGCTTCTGTCTACTGGAGGTTTTGAGCTGTGATAATGGTCCTGGTTTCGAGGAGGAGGATAAATGAACATTGAGTGCTGATCTAGTGAAGGTTGTGTTTAGAGAGACTGTGAATGAACAATCAGGAAGGAATATTGATCAGCTATTGACTCCACAAGCCAGTCACTAACTTCAAGTGTAGAGCGATGGAAAAGGCAGTTCAGGAGTTGGCTGGAGCCTAGGGAGTAAAGAAGAGGTAAAAGCAAAACTTCAGAGGCTACTCCAGCTCTGCAGGTACAAAATCAACGCCAACTGAGGCACTACCAACGAACTGTAACAGGCAAGACCCTCAACAGCTATCCTGAGTATTGCATTGGAAAGGCTTCAATTTCCTCAGCCACTTGTGAGGATCACGACCTTACCAGTTCTCTTTGCTCCAGGTGGTGCCCTTGGCTTCCATCACGTGGAAGGTGAACGCATGGCGAGAAGACTCCGAGCTGTTGAGTTCACTCTTATGGACGACCTCGCCATGGATGAGTATGAGTCCACCTGTGGGAAAGAATCACCTGGACTGCTGTTTTCCAAAAGATGAGCTCTGCCTTTCCAGTGGAAGGGAAGGTGCAAGGGTTAAAATATGATTTTAGCTCCCTTGTGTTTTCTGGAGCTGTGAAGAGCCACATTTGGGGCTGTTTGTACCTTTACGTATAGGCAGAGGTATGAACTGCTTGTCATCGTAGGCTGGTTCTGCCCCTACAAACTCCACACATGTTGAGGCACCTGAAGCTGCACGGACCATCCTCCGGGTAATCCCATCTGCAAATCCACAGAATAAGCAAACACACAAAAATTAAACCCCTGGCTACATTTTGCACAGCAAAGGAACAGTATCAGTGATTTATCTTGGCAATGATAGGAACTTTATTATTACTATATTCACACTTCCCTTAGTAATTTGGGTGGGGTCTTTTTCATTAAGTAGAGATTTAAGATTTTCCAGCTGTGGCAGAAACAGATAAAACAGCTGCCTCTTGGTTGCCTTTCTGGTCTCTTCTGTGCATTGCAACAGACCCTTAGGAACACAAATAGTCACACACTTACGCAAAGCCAACCTTTGGTCCATTTGTGCTTTCTATAGGAGCATAAACGATGATATGAGTACAGCTGGCTCCAGGATTTGAGGATCGAGTGGCTTAAAACCTGAAGAGCACTATGATTACACTCACTGAGTGAATCTTCAAGTGAGCAGAACTTTAAAGCTGCCCTGTGTGCTCTAGGAGTGGGGAAAAGCAGAACTGTGCTGTGGTCACACAGATGCTCTTACTGGTGTGAGAGCCAGGGATGAACCACAAACAGCCATTCTCCTGTGTGGCATCTTCCAGGGCAATCCAGAACCCCAGGATCCTGCCCAGAGGCTCCGTGTGCAGGAAGGTGGCATCCTGGTGTGGTGTTACTGCAAGGAGAGACTATCATTGGGGTCTTTAACAGGATTCAGTTCCTCTAGAAGGACTTCAGGGTTGCATCTCCCTGACTCAGAGCCCTCCCCTGCCCACCCACCTATCACACACATTAAATCTTACATAAAAATACCACCTTTCAGCCTGCTGCAAGTGTAAAAACAGCTCTTTGTTCAAGCTGCATATGATGTAGAAACTTTTCTGAAAAAATGTGGATTTCAAAGATTATTTTAAGAAGGTTTGGACCACCAAACTCACAGGTTTAAGTCTGATTCTGAGCCTTTTCCTTGGTAATATTCCTTTCCTAAAGGAGCATTATCTGCAGTGTGATATAGAGATAACACAAATCTCACCTTCACCACCAATGCCAGGTTGCTGCAAATAAAAAAAAGTGATGTGTGAAGGGTTTCACAGCTTCTCACCTACCAGGGTCTTATTTCTTGAGTGACAAGACAACTTGAATTACTGTACCTTGAAGATATACATGCTCTGCACAACTACTGGACTCACAAGGCCTAGTTTTCTTCCCAGTTCCTGCAAGAAAATTTTCCAAGATTTATATCTTCTGCACACTATTTAACATTATTCTTTGAAGATATTTAAATTTTCTTTCACTGACAAAATGACTCCCCCTGGGAGCATAGCAAACTAATTAACTACTCTGCAATTTATTTTTTCCCCCATACCATTCTAGGAAGCAGTAACAGCTCACCTGCACCTTGGGGGAGTGGGTGATTTGCTTGAAGACAGGATCATAAGCATGTAGAGCTAAGGGGAAAGAAAAGGCTCAGATGGAAGATTTCAGGAAGAGAAGGGAACGTGGCAGCTCTCAGTGATGAGCTGCAGACACCACAGCCAAGCAGGATAAATTGCAGCCAGAAATTTTCATCCCTCCCAAGATGGATAAATGTGGCTTATCATACCTAAGGTGATAGGACACTTACAGGTTGTACAATCATCATTAAAGACCAGAAATATAATCACTCCCTGGCCACAAATTGCACATATATTAAAGCCAGTGTGTAACAGTGAACAAAATGGAATATTATGTGATTCAGTATTATATTACACGAGTGACAACCACTACACACGACCCTGAGGCATATGGGTGAGTTCATCCTTTAAAAACACAGCTCTTAAGACCTACCAGAAAAGTGAAGTACTGCAAAAAGGAGCTAGAGCTCATCTTTGGTGCCCTTCAGAGAGCCCCAGCCAGCAGGTCAGTGTTTGTGCAGACACTTGCTACAACCCAACTCTGACAAATTCACAAAGCAAAGACTCAGAGTTGTGCTTCCAGCTCATCCTGATCACGCCACGAGGACACACGCCCAGCTCCAGCAGGAGCTGCTCTCAAAGCAAGGGATGAGACTTGACCAAAATGAGTAATTACAGAAAATAAGACTAGAGAAGGCTTTGAATTAAGTTGCTGGGTCAGCAGGAATCTACAGTTCTTTTCACTTCCCCTGAGGAAAAGCTGAAATGTGACAGAGTGGCAGCAGGCCTGGGAAGGGGAGAGTGTTTTTCTGAGAAAACCAAAGAACAAGAACTCTTAGTACTGAATTTCCAGCTGTAGTGAAGTTTAGCCTGAACAAAGTTCACACGTTTGCAGGCGCAGGGAATCCTGCTCTCATTTTCCACATGTTGTTTGAAAACAAAAGGGATCGAAATGCAAGTCCAGGAACTGGGAGAGAGGAAATAGGTCAAACTGAAACCACCAAAGGTAAAGAAAAGGTGTCGGTGACACCACAGGAGGGAGGGTAGCTCCTACATCGGCAACCCAGCACGGCACAGGACATAGGAGAGAGTTTGGTCTGTACTGAATGTCACCAGTCTCAGGTGGTAAATTTTTAGAGCAAATCTCTTACATAAAAGAGCCAAGGGCTGAAGTCCAAACTTTCGCATGTCAGTGACTCTGAGCTATTCATTGCTGAAAAACCTCTCAGAAGGGGTTTTTGAAAAGGATTGGAACAGAAGATGAAGTCCTTTGAGAGCAGAGAGTGAGGGGCAGCATGGTGAGAATTGCAGAGACAGTTATGTACAGTGAGTAGGTCTGGAGAAATCCTCGTGTCTGAAAACCACATCTCTTTTGTCCAACCCTCTCCAAACCCCATCCTTTAAACATACCATGGCCAATCTTGCTGATGGACTTCTCCTTCGGAATTAGAAAGTTACCTACAAAACAAACCCATAATTTAACATTGTTTGCAAAGCAGGAATCACTCCTTGAGCTGGAAACTGGCCCCTGATCCTTCACTCAACCTTTTCCCATCCCCTCCGCATGGCTAACTCAGGCCAGGGCTTACCTTTCTCATCCAAAACACCTTTCTCAAAGAAGAATCTAATCTTGTCTCCACTGGTTAGGAAATAATCCGAGCTACCCTGCCAGGGATAAGAGCCCAGTAAAGATAGCATCTTTGTAAAAACATAAATGAACCTTCAGTCAAAACATTAACACTCACCTGCATCTTTTTCCCACCAAGCCGCAGCATAAACAAAACACAGTGAAAAATCACTCATAAAAAGGCTTTCCACAACACTACATGTCTTGGTGCTGATCAAGGCTTTGCAAGAACCTCTCACACAGAGGTTACCCTTGCTTTTCTTTTGCTGGCTGCCTGGAAAATAACCAGTTTTCTGTCTGCAGAACATGTACAAAGTGATCTGTGCGAGCTGCTTCTGCCTACCGGGGGTTGAAAGCACGGCAGAGCCCCACACTATTAAGACTCTTGATAAGACCACGGCAAACATTTGCAGAAAGCTGGAGATCAAATTCCTCTCCTTGTGTTATGTTCAGTTAGAAGAAAGAGTTATGTTCCCCCAGAGTGAACCCTGATCAGCAATTTGCCTTTTCCTTTTCTCCTTCCAGCGCTCCAGCGGGGGCAGCCCTTCCCTTCTGGGTACCTGCGCCTGGAGCTGCTCCTCCTCCCTGGTGGAGAACGCGGTGCGGCAGTGCGGCGGCACCTCCATCTCCGCCACGATTCTCTGCATCTGGCTCCTCATGCTGTCACACTCCTCTGCGCTGAAAAACTGCTCCAGGACAAGGAAGCCATCCTTGTGGAACTGGAAGAGACGGGGTGACTGCTCTTCCCCAGAGTCCTCGGGGGAAGCAGCACAAAGCAAGGGAAAACAGTTCTGGCCATTCACGGGGTGAAAAGCATCCCAGCTCCAGCTCTGCAGCCAGGCAGCACGTTCTTAATTTCTGTTGCAAAAGATTCATTAAGAGTCTGAAATTCCAAACAGTTAAGAACAATCTATCTCAATCCCTCAGTCTACACAAAGCAGAGATCTCATCACTAGAGCCTTTTGTGCTTCAAGGATATCTCATCTAAGACCTGTAACCAGAAGCTATTAAACTACCAAGCCCAGTAACACAAACAGGGCAGTCATACCTGCGTGCCAAATCAGAATGAGATTCCTTTACAAGCTGGAAAGCTTTGTTCTCTCAAAGGAAAAAATCCCTGGGTGATTTCTCACAGTTCACTACACAATCCTTTACAAAATGAACTCTGTTGGCAGTGAACTCAGTTTCTTTATATAGAATACCCTGGAGATTATCCTTTGCCAGGAAGATTTCAAGTTCCGGGATGAGAGCTGAGCAGCACAGACAGAAGGGGCACAGGAGAAATCCCTCCAAGAGCTCTGTGGGACAAGCTGCCCCCGGAAGAGTTTGTAGGCACAACACTCACACACAAAAATTAATGTAATACAAGCTGAGGAGAATACAGAGTGTTTGTAAAGCAAAGATCTTTGCTAGACCTGCTGACAGGTTAACTAGCAGTGACTGTATCTTACACACAGTGTCACCTGCCTGCACTCTGGACACGCTCCCTCCCCGCAGGGCAGCTCCTTACCTTCTGGATCTGATGCTGGGTTACGGATGCCATCAGGGCAGAAGCTCCCCAGATCCCACCACCAACACCACGATGCCACCCGGGCTCTGCAGGGCTGACTCCCCGCCTCTCCACGTCATCCTTGTCCCAGCATGTGATAAAAGCCAGCGCTGGGCAGTTGGACTCTTGCACTGCTCCAGAGATTTTCGTCCCCATCGCCAGCTCTTTGTTCCTGGCAGGGACATTCAGGGCTGCACAGTTTTGCTTTGGCTCTTGGTAGTAATAAAGCACACAAAAATCTTCTATTCAAGTGCAATCACAAACTTGATGAACATTTTAGCTCCAAGGAGAAATCACTTTTAATTAATAACCCAGATTTAAAAATAGGGCAGTTAAACTGGTAATCGCAGGGGTAAATAAGATAAGGGGGGGTAAAATAAGATGCAAGTGTGAATAAAAGATCAAGATGTCTAAGAACAAATTTAAAGTACTGATTCAGGGTCTTACAGAGCCCTTTTTGCTCAGTCAGTGAGTGCCAGCACTTCAGCACATCCCCTGAAAGGGCTCCACAACCCAGGAGGTGACAAACAGACTAAAGGGTGGTAAGGAGCTTTCACTGAGGGTTTGGTAAAACCCATAAAGAATACTTCTGCTATTTTAATTCACAGCTGCTTTTTGGTAATTTACACCTTCACTTGCTCGGTTCACTCTCCTGCAGCTCCAGAAGTCCATGTAATATTTACAAATAAGTAAAGCCAAATCCACCCAAAGTTCAAACCAGAGAGCAAAAATGCAGAAAGTGGGTCTAAAAGGCAGAGAGGGAGGAACAATTGCCAGCCCAGCGGTGGCGCTCCCAGCCAACACATCCCTCCCATCGGGAATCCCTGGGGAAGGTTTTTCTCTCTAGAAGAAAATGTGTTTGGCTCCTACAGGAAACACTGAAAACACCCTTACAGCAGCACGCCACAAAAATAACACCATGGGGGCAGGTTCTTGCATCACTCACCCAGCCAAAGGAAAACCCAACAAAAGGAAGGAATGCAAAATGTGCACAGAAAAGTGTTTACATCCTAGCAACTGAAAATCCATTTAAAGAGAAGTTGTTTGAAAAAATTAAGTTTTCTATTCTGTAAGAGGACTGATTGTGGATAAAATCCCTCTGCACCTGATTAATTTTTTTTTTTTTTATAAAAAGGAAATTACGGGTTTAACTTATTTTCAGGCTTTTTCCTGTACACAGGAGGATATGAATTCAGTAGTTTAAAAAGCTAAATTTTGCCAGAGACTTTGATCACTGGGCTACAAACCTGGAGGGGGGAAAAAAAAAAATCAGTCTCCAATGTTGCAAAGCTCAAAAAAATATTCCAGTAGTTCTTCCTTCCTCTTAACAGTCTCTCACCAGCTGAAGGAGTGGAAATGTTTTTAAGGAAGATGCGTGACCAGTGGGGGAAAAAAAACGTGCTGTAGGCTGTTGCCTGCAAGTTGATCGTGTGACCCACCTTACCCCTCCCCAGGAGGCAGCAATCCTGAAGAAACACTCCTACGCCACTCCTTAGTCCCTCTCCGTCACTGTCGTGTCATGCCCTTCTCATTCCCAGACACGGTGGTTTTTTCCAGCAATTTATCACGTCACCTTCTCCACTCCCCACCTTACGCACACACGATGACTCCAGAGGCTGTTTTGGTTCATGCCACAACAGCAAACCACAGTTTTCCTGTTCTATGGAATGTTTTGAGCAATATAAACAGCAGATCACAGCAAACAATGCAGCAACTACCAGGAGATAAAACCCATCCTAGTTCCAGGAACTTTCCATGTCTGTCCTTAGGAGTCCTCCTGTTCTTTGCCACTCCAGCCATGCCCCTATTTTGAGGCTCAGAAAGACCTTTCCAGCAAGAGGAAAACCACTCTGGCCACACAATGCCCAAAAAAAGTCAAAGAGAAGGATGCCCCCGGTGTAAAGCCTTCTCTCCCAGTAAGTTTACATAGAAAGATTGACAGTACTTAGACAAAACCGGGAAATGGCTCCTTTTCCTTCCCTGCCCTTCCTCCCCCTCCAAGAACGCTTTTTGCAGACTCTTAACATTTTCTCCTGCCAGCTCTGCAAGAAAACTTCTGGCAAACTCCATTGGAGGCTGCCAAAGCCCATCCCATGTCTGTAGGAAAGGTACAGATCAAGTGTTTCAAATGCCTTTTGGACTGGCACAATTATCCCAATTTCCTCCTCAATAAGGGTTCCTATTGAAGCTATTTGGGGCCAAGCCAGCTCAAGCAGCTCAGCACTCTCACCAAAACTGCTGCTGTGGAGCTGCCAGTGTTATCAGGGAGAAAAAATTTCCACTGGACCACCTCACTTCTCCTGAAGTCTTTGATATGATCAGCAATAAGTGACAGACTATTTAATGAGAAACAAGGAGCAAAGGAAGCATGATTTCCTCATCTCCTCAAAGACCATGTAAATCCTTGCCAAAGGAAGCTGAGGTCCAGGTGAGCCTTAGATGACAAGGGGCATTTTGTCCTCTCCTTTCTTGGTTCAGTCCTGCATTTCATTAAAACTCATCAATAAGCAGCATTACAAACTCCCACTCACCTGTTTCAAAGCCTGTTTACGTTCTCTGTCTGAAGCACAGCCAATGTCACTGTAGTCAAGTAGTCAAGGACAAAGGAAATGAGGGAAGGCAAAACAGAAGAGAAACACCTTTCTACACAATAAAACAGCTGCACAGAAACTTAAATTTTCTTTGCAAGTCACAGGCTGATTCTCTGTAACACATCATGAATTGGGAAAGACACTATCTGCCACCATTTCCAGTTAAGGAGTCCATGGGGAAGGCAGATACTGAAATAATTTACCAGTCTGAAGACAATTCCTGTGGCAACAGGAAGTTGTCTCCATTGCCTTCACTCCCTGTCCCTTTCCTATGGAAGGAGCGCCATGTATGCAGCTTGAAAACCCAACTGGACTGCTGTAGGACTGTGCAGACAAGCTCCAACAACCTTAAATTCAGCAACAGAAACTGTTTCAGACACTTGTTGAAGTGGTAGAGAAATCCATGACACAGCCCCAGCTTGTCACAGAGCAGCACCTCTTTCTCTGTGCATCTACTTAATTCAGAAAGGATTGTCATAATCCACAAGGACTTGTGTAATAAGTAAAATAACCCAATAATCCTACACAATAGCTGGAATTATTAACATCTGTCTTTCGAAAAGTGACATCATGGAAGGCTGAATGCCTTTATACACAGGAAACACCAAAGAAAGCAGACATAGAAAGAAAATGCAAATTAAAACTTTTATTCTGGTAAAGTGTCCGGTCGTACAAGTCTTTCAGAGCAAACAAGAGCAGCCTTCAGTGCTCATGGGGAAGGTGCTGTTGCTCAGCTGCCCAAACAATCCCACGTACAAAGTGAATGTCATGATTCTGAAATGTTACACCAAGTTGCAGGTCCCAGATGCCAAACCACAGCCCTGCTTGTGCATTTACACAATGGGAGTGAAGCATGTTTAAGCCATGAGTAGTGACTTATTGAAATGGACACATTTGTCAGCTGTAAAGATGACTCAGGCTCAGTAGCCCCCTTCTCATTAAGTCTCCTCCAGAAAAATTCTTCCATTGTCCCATAAAACTCCTTTAAAGGAAACAGAGGGAGGAAGGGATGGAAAATTCCAGGAATCCTAAATTAAGCCTTTGTGTGAACTCACATGAAGTTCACCTTTGCCATTGGGGTCCAGCAATTCAAGTGCTGCTACTTTTGAAACTGGATTTTGGAGATGAGATTTCTGGAGGATTTCATACTCCCAAAGCAGTTGAATATTAACCCACTGGAGGGAGAAGGGTCTGAATCAAATTTCAATAATCCTGCCCCATTCCAGTTGTGCTTTGTACACTGTTAGAATGAGGTAGGACAGAAAACTCACTCGGTTTTGGCACATGCTCGGGAAAAGTACATTATCCACTGTGGCCAAACAGAAGGGTTAAAATGAAAGAAAAATTTAAAAAGTGAAGTTTAAGCAATAATTTTATTAAGTCAGCATCCCCAAAGCCTTACCTTAGGTGACTTTCAGAACAGTATGACAATATTGTCTGGCAGTAAGAAGTCACCCCAGAAGTTAGGAAATCTCTCCACCATTGAAAGAAAAAGAATCCAAGGGAGGAGGTGGCCTCAGGCAGGCACTGCTACAAATACACTCCAGGGAGCAAGTGCCTCTAGGGAGTTACATTAACAGATCTCTAGAGAAGGTACAGCTATTGATGAGGGGGAAAAAAGTTACTTCTCCCCTGAAGGAGGACTAAAAAAAAGGTTAAAAATCCAAAGAACTCAAACCATCTGAGTTCCATTCTAAAGCAGGAAAAAAGGTAAGGAAAGGAAACAATGTCACAGCCTAGGAATCAATACAATTTGAAACTCTTTTCCAAACAACTCATCCTCTGTAAAGGATGTGTTATTGTTCTCAAAATTCCTAGAATCAATTGTTAAAGAGGGAAAAAAAAAAGGAAGAAGAGGACTTCATGTGGTTCAGCAACAGAAAGCCACTTAATACTATTTACAGTAATGAACACCAAGAACTTTAATTAAAATGGAGTGAGCTAAATGGAGTGTATAAATGGTAATAAGAAAAAAATTAAAAATGAGGTAGGATATTAAAAAGAAGTGACAATTAATATGAAAGAACAGCACATCATGAAAGATATCTGTAACAGCTATTTAACCACTCAGACTGACAGAGTAAATTACTTCCAGGTGCTGAATTAACTGGAGATCAAATAATAAAATCAGAAAGCAATCTGAAACACAGAACAACTTCAACTAACATTCCAGTGCATAGTGTCAGAGTACAGCACAATTTCACACATTTAATAGGTTTGGTATTCCTTGCCTTTCAGCTGGTTCAAAATAATTGCAACTTATCACTTTTTGGGGTATTTAGCAGGAAAGGTAAAGTGCATGTCACTAACCTTCAATCCTAACATGGGATGAGCATCCTTGTGATCTCCAAGAACTTGTTCAGCTCAGAAGTGCTATTAAGGAAACAGGTGGGTTTAATTCAAGTTGCTGTATGGTTTAGCAGCTAATAAATAATCTGGTTTGCTACTGTTTTGAAAAGCCTGTCAGGAGAACAAGACACTGACCAGGGCAGTGACTGTCTGCTTAAACTGAATGCTTTTTGTGAATGCGCAGATCTGTGTCAGAAATAAACCCCCTAAGCTTCAGTTTGATGGAAACTTAAAGGAAAACACAGAATATTCATGGATTTAATACTTGCAAGTGAGGAAGGATTGTTGATGTAAGGTCATCCCCCACAGAATGAGCAATCCAGAAAAGTTTGGCAAGTGAGTGACTCGCTCTGCTGTGGGTTGAGTTTTGCAGCAGTCCTCAGTCATAAACATGTTCAGGACTCGTGGTCTAGATCCTATCCTTGGATGTTTTAAAGCTTTTTCCATCTCATCATACAAGACTGATACTCTGGAATCAAAAGGGAGACGAAGCAGCACATATCAGAAGTAAATAATACATATTGCTGTCTTTCTGAGGGACAATGTATTTGTGGCACCTGTGTTTCTGGTACAAACGTTATCAGACTGCTCATCCCCATTTTGCCACACAGGGAGCTCTCGAGCCCCAGCAGCCATAAGCAAAAGAGTTAAGCTTGGACTATCGCAAAAGCAGCACAAAGCTGGCGTTTTCATGCATGATCAATACCAGCCTGTCTTACAATTGCTTTGCACACCTCGGGCCCAGGGCAGTCCCTACTCAGGAAGCAGCAGGAGCACAGCACTGTGACTTGATCAGGAGTTGGAGGCAGTCCCTCCCTTCTGGCAGAACAGCCTCTTGTTCGCCCATCCTGCTGGGATACAGAGCTGTTCAGGAGGCTTGCAGGCTTCTAGAAGCACTGCAGCACACTTTCAGGAGCTGCTTATAGAAACTCTAACCCAGCTGTGCAAAGTTTAGGTTGTATAACCAAGACCACACCTGGAATCAAGAGTCAAAGCACTTATCTCCAATCTAGACATCCTGGAGAAATCTCACTGCTCCTGTGAGCCAGGTGAAAGTGCCACGAGGTGCTTTAGCCTTTCAGCCCTGCCTAGTCTAAAATACACGTGTAATAAAACAGTCACCCAGTGGCCTTGAATAGCAAACAGAGTCCAAGTCTCCATTCAGTGGCCATTACTCTCCAGTGCTATCTTTTAGCACAGACTAAGGAAAAAAGTTGCCTTCACCATCCAAACAGCCCCCATATCCACCACAGGGAACTGACTGGAAAACAGTATTTCTGTAGCTAAGCCTGAAGCCATTCCTGCTTTACTCAAGAAGCAAAGCCCAAGTAGCAATTTCTGTCCTTTTTCTGATCCAAAAGGCTCAGGCAAATACAAATACAACCCAATCAGCATCAGTCCTTCCCCATCCTTTTGGCTGTGGCCCCAGCTCTAACACAATTTCAAGACACTAACCCTATTAGAAGCCAGAAAAGCTTTTACAGTACCTTGCCTCCCAGATGGAGATTTAATTATATTATACCCTGGACTGTTTACACTTTTCATAATGAACGGACTTTTCATAATAATAAGGGAAGCAAGATTTACATTTTTCTTAAAAGCAGTTTTATAAACAGATCTCCTGATTTTAATGTAGCTTTATTTAAGCATCTGAACATCAATAAATCCAGAGTCCACTTAAAATTGTTCATGGTTTCAGCATATTTAGTATATATATTTCATATCTTACAGCTGATGAAGAGAGCCACACTGTGCTTTATTGCCCCAACATCCACGGGATCACCACAATCCACTAAGCCAGGGCACACACTGGCAGCTTGTCAGGAATCACTCTGGAGCTGGATGCAGCTTCCCCCTTTGTGGGAGGCCTCCAAACTTCTCATGCCCCAGCCTGCAGCACTGCACCTCGGAGCCGACCTGTTGGTCTGATGCAGAATGTTACAATCAGGACCTGCAGGTCCAGGTGCCTCCTCTTCCTTCTGGTAGAAAAGCGCAGACCTTTGTGTCCTGGAGGCATCTTAACCACCCCACCTTAAAGACATGATTATCAGTAACTGTTACACATTATCTACCTCTGCCAGCCCAGAAGGCTGAGGGGTTTTGGTCAAGTATCACCAAACAGGTCAAACTTGTTTCAGTAAAGGCTGCTCTGTTCCAGGAAGCCAGAAGAGCTCAGTCCACAGAGGATTCTCATTCTCCTCCTTAACACCAAGGGAATGAAAAGGGGAAGAAACAGGAGGACAAGGTTTCTTTTCCAGCACCAGGTTCAATCAGCATTAGCCTGTTATTTAGGTCAAGAGGTGTAACAGGAACTGACAGCTGTTTAAGTGAGGGGAACAACAGAAGAGAACAATCCAGCAGCTCTCTAGAGTGCATCCATGAAAAACACTGGCAGAGCACTGAACAACTTAATTGTGGGGGAAGACAGGATGGGGACAAGAGGTGCAGAGGAAACCCAAATTTCCTCTCCAACTCCATGAGAGCCCCTGACACACTGGCCAGTTGTACATTCCTACTTGATATGCAACAAAATACCAGAAATTAAAAAGTAGCTTGGAACTAAGAGCCAGATCCTGAAGCAACTCGATGCTTCTGAGAAAGTAGACAGGCAGTCCAACTGCTTTTTATCCAGATATCCCACTTGCACTATAACCATCCATTTCGGAGCAGGCTAAAGCTCTGGAATTGTGTCAGTTAGTGCCCCCAGGACATCAGCTGGAGAAGGATGCTGTGATCTACTCACCCGCACAAGTGACTTGAAACCGTTACAGTAGTGCAATCTTAAAGGAGCAGATAGTTTGGTTCCTTCTCCAGGGGCAGAGGAGAAGGTGAGGAGTGTGCAAAGGGGAAAGAAAATTAGCGGAAAAAAAAAAAAATTCTGCCTTCAAGCAGCTGCGAGATGTTTATCTCCCAAATCCTAATGCCAGCATCCTGATAAAATCAGCTGTCTGTGTCCTATCCCACCCGAATCTGGGGCCTCACTGACTGAATCTGAGTCAGAGGGGAGCAGTACCAGGTGTCACAGAGCTGGAGGTTCAAGAGGTTTCCTCCAAGAGGTTTCCTTGTCTTGATCTTTGCTTGCAGGACACTGGACTCCCTCAGTCCCTGACACATATAAGCCCTATTAAGAGCAATGCAGCAATCCCCACATTAATTTACTCTTCCGTTCAAAAGTCATTTCTTCTCACCAGCACCATCCACCTCACCCCAACTCCTGTCCAGAAGAACAGCAACACCTCTAATTCCCCCCAGGCCCTGCTCAGAGGCCAATTAATCTGTCTTGATCCTCATCCTGATCCCAAGCCTCCCCCATCCTGCATCTGAGGCAAGAAGCTGACTCATTCAGAGTCATGTTTGTCAAGGACTCCTTGGCCAGTCTGACAGTGATCGGAGTGGAGAAAGGGGAGCATCTGGGTGAAAGGGGACTGAAATGGCCTTTTGCTTCCTTCTAGTTGATAAGAGGCTTTTCCCTTTTCTCAGGGGTTCAAGCTTGCTCTTTGTCTGCCCTCCACAGGCGCTCTTTGACTTCCAAGGGCAGGGTGTTGAACAGGTCCTCCTCCACCACGAGCCCACTGCGTTTCAGCAGCGGGCACTCTCCAAGCTCCACAGGCAGGCACTCCAGGCGGTTCCCTCGCAGCTCTATCTGTGACAGATTCATCAGCTCTCCCACCCGGGAGGGCAGGGACTGCAGCACGTTGTTTCCCAGGTTCAAGGTTCTCAGCTTCCTGCACTGGAACAGCTCTGGTGGGAGACTCTCAATCTGAAAAAAAGAAACCAATCATAGGCAAAGTCACCAGCAAACACTGACAAACGCTCACAAGTGACCAACAAGCCAACACGAAGCTCCAAGGTTTAGAGTCATTGTTTTCAATCATCCACTTCTCCCTTGAGTGAGTTCATGCTTTCTGAACTTCCTGCTTTGTGTGCTTCCACCACCATGATTTTATGGATTCCACTGCACAAAGACATCATCAGTGATGGTGGCTAAAGCAGGTATTGTCTCCAAGGCCAGGATTAGAGGACTAGAAACCTGCTCACAGCTGGCCTATACTGTCATATGCTTCCATCTATATTGGCTTCTTTCCATCCCAAATCCTTTATTCTGTCATTGGATCTTAGTTCCTTTGCTTTAGGAAGCCAGTCTACAGTTGACATTACACTGAACAAAGACTGGATTTAGTCAGGACTTCTAGTTTGGCTGTAAGATGAGCAGAGGCTACATGGGTACAACCTCCAGGCCCTGAGAACTGGGAATCTTCTTCCATCATTTCTGTAGGGCTGAGAAACATTGCAAAGACTTTCTAGGCTCCAAGTCATAGGGTTTTTTTACGGTGCCAAAATACAACAACAACAGAAATGAAGCCACCAGCTGTTAGCTTTCCCAGCACCACCTTCAGGTAACCATGAATCACTGATTTAATAAGGCTTATTTCTAGCAAATCCTTGTAATTGTCCAGTCCTCCCAAAGAATTTCTTTCTATGGCTAAAGCTTAGCAAACACTAGGCTAGAAACTAAATGCAGCAACTCAGGATTCTCCCTTTAATACAAAGTCTCAGCTTGGAGGCTATTGTTTGCCTTTAAAAGCAAACATAACCTTTCTAAAACTCAAATTATGTATTATATCATTCATGGCTAAATTAGCCTGTAATCCATTCTGAACGAGGAGGAGGAGTCTATGGAAAAGCCAAGATGAAACCAGACCAATTAGAGACAATTCAATGCAGTCATTGTTACTGGTACTAGAGTGTTTTGCAAACAGCAACATATGATCACAGACTCTTGAAAATAATAGAGTTATTTGAGGGACAAGTATTGGTTTAGGAAGGAAGCAATGTGTTATAACAGCCTGCTTTCCAGAATGGGACAGTAGTGCCAGCCAAGTCCAGAAGTTTCTGTTTACTAAGACTTCTGAGCTAGGAGAGGACATTTGAGATAATTCCTGGCCTTGGGAAGTGCCAATCTACCAGTCCTTGTGTTTCTTGCTGTCACCATTTACTGACAGTAACCAGGCTGTCAGAGCCCCAGTGTAATTCTGGCTTGCCCAGGTACCTGCAGAGGACACAAACAGGTCAGCTGTTCTACTGGGTCCTCATCACCTTTTGTTTCTGAACACACCAGGGCAAAGACTGCTCCAGCCTTCCTGTTGCATGGTTTTTTTTCCAGAGAGAAATGGGTGGTGCCACACTGTGCTGCAGAAAATGGAGCTGCCTCTAACTCCTCTCATCCAAAAAATGCTCCACCCCAAAACTGCAGAGGATACACTGCAGATTAACCCTTGGGAAGCTGTGCTAGGAAGGCTGCCAGACAGCAAATGGTGCAGAATTATCGGAGTTCTGAACAGTAACAGACCACAAAGTTTACCAGAGCTTCAGCCACCCACACAAACAGATGCACAACCATCCAGTGCCAGGAAACCCCAGTGAGCAGCTGTTCAGCTGGAATTGCTGGACGACTGCCCCTTGTCTGCCCCTATGCTGCAGAGGCACAACAAGCTTTCAGACACTAACCTCAATATACAGCTGGAGTTTTAGGAACCCTGTCTAATACTGAAATGCATTAGCAATTAAATACTTGATTTGAGAGCACTTCTGTGAAAAGCCAAACCACACTCAAGCTGCTCTGTCTCTCTCACAAGCAATCTGACAGTGTTCAGCCAGGAACAGATCTTGCCAATAGCAGGAAAGACCTCGATGTATGACAGTGAAAACTAGCACTGCTCCAGGACAATTCTGCTTGGTCCCAGAAGAACCCAGAAGCACCTAATTATGTCTGTCTGCAATTTGTACTCATGTTAGAGGCTCTTTCAACTTTAGGTGATAACAAACACAAAAGGAAAAAGAGGGTCTCCCAACAATTTGCAGATAGAATGAATGAAAGCTTCATCTTTGTCAGACATGGTAAATGAAGTCTCCTTAGTCTTAAACAAAGGAACAAAAAACTTGACGTGGGTATAGTTCGTTTTAAGGAAATAAACACCCTCCAACACAAGCCAAGAAGCACCTTATGATAACCAGACAGCAGAGCACACTTGGTCATCCTCTGTAATCTGCCCTGCACTTAAGACTGAAACAAGAAGCACATGTTTACAAGATCAAACTATGGAGTACTCCCTGCAAATGCAAAGTACTCTAAAAGAAAGCTGTAAGCCACAGACATGCATTTCCTACATGGCTGCTCCCATAGTGTATGTACATGTCTGAAGTAGACAGGTTTAGGCACACAGTTTTATATTAAGACTACGGTTTCTCAGATCTCCATTTTAAGCCCAAAATGGATGTCAATCTAGAGACTACATGCTTCCAACTGCAGAGAAACAACTGACTTGCAGAGTTTCTAAACAGCCTCCAACTAGCACTTGGAAGCAGTCTCACTGTTAAGAGAGGAAATGCAACAGAACAAGCGCTCTTGGAAGACAGGCTTGCCCTGGAGCTATCTGCAATGTTTTGCCTTAGATAAACCCCTCAGAGAGATACAAAAGCAGTGCCAGTCGTACCCACAGACCATTGTAGCATGTTTAATCACACAGATAACAGAAGTGCCAGCGCTATTTCCTCACACAGCAACTCAGCTCTTTGCTCACTTACCCTGTTGGCTGTCACAGCCAGATTCTGCAGGTTTTGAAGAAGTCCAACGTCTGGTGGTATGAAAGTTAAGTTGTTGTGGCTGAGATCCAAGTACCGAAGTTTTCGGCAATAGAAGAGCTGGGTAGGGATCTTTTCTATCTTGTTACGGTTCAGGTAAAGGCGTTCTAAGTTGGTCAGGTTGCCTATCTGCATGGGGATGTAGGCAATGTGGTTGTACCACAATTTAAGGCAAGTGAGACGATGTAAGTGCTGGAAGCTGATGATTTCCTCAATGGTCTTTAGGTTGTTGTCCTTCAGGTCTATTTCCTGCAGATTGTGGAGGCTAAAGATAGAGTGAGGAATGCGTTCCAAGTCACACCGGATCAGCTCAAGCTCTGTCAGGTTGACCATCTTCTTAAGGCTGTTGAGGACAATGAGCTTGGTGCCCTCATTGTTGATGGAAAGCTTCTGAAGATGCACACCAACATCTGTCACCACCTGCGGCAGCTTGGTGAGGTTACTCTTCATCCTCAACACCTTCAGCCTCTTCAGCTCCCTCAGTCCATCTATCACAATGTACCGGTTGTTTTCAGCGCTCAAATTCCCTGTCAGGTGAAGCTCCTCCAGTGTCTTCAGGCTATAGATCCAAAGAGGAATCTCCTTAATGTCTGTGAACTTGATGTGGAGAGATTTCAAATTCTCCCTCAAGAAGGCAAGGGCTGGGGCCTCAATTTTGGCAGCTGTGTGGTAGAGCCACAGTTCCTTAAGGCTGGTGAGCTGAGCAATGCTGGGGGGAATAGTGACATCAGGGATAAGCTCCAGCTTCAAGACCTCCAACTCAATGAGGTCAAAGACTGTGTCAGGAATGCCACTCAACATGAAAAGATGCAATTCCAGCTTATCCTGAGAGTTTTTGGTGATCCTCTGGCGTAGTTTCTCCAAAGTCCACTCATTGTTGAGGTTCAGCTGCCGCAATTTGTTCTCACTCACCTCTGACAGAAAGACAGCAAAGCGCTTGGAGTAGAGGGGGTCGTACTGATCGATCAGATGCAGCATAAAAGCAAAGTCATTTTTCACATCAGGAATGTCACTGTAACTGCTCTCCTCCCGGATGGACTCAAAGGAGTATTTCTTGAGCGACCGCCTCAACATCCACCACAGCGTGTACATGCAGATCAAACCATAGAAAATCACCAGACTGATGTAGAAAGAAGCCAAGATTTTGAAGAGAGTGGCCAAAGGATGAGCACAGCGGTACATCCTGTAGCCAGTCAAGCTCTCAATGTCCACTTTACAGTCCACATCAAATGTTATGTTGTTGACATAGTACACAGTATAGCAAATGATCAGAATGAACTTGATTACTTTGATTATGGTCTGTCTCATGTACAGGCGATAAACTATGTCTCCCTCTTCCACATGAGTACGGAACTTTTTCACTTTCTCAAAGAGTGCTTTGGCCTGCTCACCTTCCTTTTTGTCCAAGACACCGGTCTCAGACCTGTCCACAATCCCTTGCTCAATTCGAGACTTTGTTCTCTGCAGCATGGGAACAGTGGCTTCCACATCCTCACTGACTGTGGAGGATTTCTTGTCCATGGAGCCATTCATTTTTCCAAATGCTGGTTTGGTATCACTCTCTTCCACCACTGTCTCAGACAATGCTCTCGTTGTCCATGGAGAGTCAAAACACTTAAGCAAAATAGACACAAAATGCTCCAGCTTGGAGCTGGTCCTTGGGAACTTGAACCAGAAGTTGCTACAAGCCAGAAAGATGAGGGTATGTAGCAGCACTAGATAAGGAAAATACTTGGCAAACCAGTGAAGACGGTTCTCGTAACACACGGCATCCACATAGTTGTACTGGTGCCGGTCCAGATCGTATCGGATCCCTGTAGGCCCCGAATCAGCAGAGGGAACAAGACTAGTGTTGTAGTAGGTACGCTCTGGGGCTGCCACTGTCCATCCCCTGACAGAGTCATTGCAAGAGTCTTTGGTAACCCATTTACAGGGCAAACAAATCATTTTGTCCTGGGTGACCTGAAGCGTCCCTCCGAACACGGCGATCATCAGCATCACTATGGAAATGTAATCCGTGAAGACGTCCCACCACGGCTTCAGGATGCGATAGGCTGGCTGAGTATCAGCAAAATAGCGCAGCTCGGTGACTGGAATCATGATTCACCTGGAAGCAAATCAGAAACAGCTTAAAGGGTTTTGTTATGCTCTTCAAGAGAGCATGAGAAAACACATGTTAAGTGCTGGTATAGCAAGACTGAAATTAGCCGAGATGCAATTTCAAGTAACTGTGAGACAAATGAATGAGGCTGCCTGTGAGTCATTTGCTGCAGCCCAGGCAGTGAGGTTTGTTCAGCCTTCCCTGACAGACAAATCGTCACAAAACCTCGGAACTGGTACTTACTGTTAGCAGTCTGTGGGGCAAGACACACTTAAAGCTCATGGGGCAGACTTAACTCCCTTGACCAGCCCAGTATTTGGAAATTTACTGTTTTATTTAGGGATTTTTATTTCAGGGATGAAGGAGTTTGTCAGCACTGTCAGAAGTGATAAAATCTACACACAGAGCATTTGTCATTGGTTTGTTACTGCTTCTACATAAAAATTCTGCATATGGCTGGTTCTCAGATTGAAGGGGCAAGAAGAAAGTTCTACATACAATACAGTTGTATTTTCCATAACCACACCATTGATGCAACTCATCATGACATTCATAAAGCAAGCTGGAAAAGATAACAAACATTGCTCAATATCATGAGTTTTCCAAGTAAGTAATTTTGACTTCCTTCCTTTGTGTTAATTCTCCAAGGAAAGATTAGCTACTTGCCTTCTGATAAATTCAGTACTGAAATGCTGTAGCAGCTGGGTTTGTTGCCTTACTTCAGAAACAGAGGAAGGGGGAAACATACTTCGAAGAATTTGCTTCTCTGACCAACCACTCCCACCTACAGTTCATCTCAGCTGGGATTTAAGTGTCACAAAGGAGAACAAAAGGTTCTGGGAAGAACAGGCCTGATGTCCATGCTTGTTCTGTCCTTCAGACTTCCAGATGAAACTTTGAGCATGCTCTTGAACAAGCCATAGAAAGCCTCAAAGCCTGACTGATCCATGGATAATGGAGCTCACAAAATTCCCCTATTTGACAGGTAACACAGAAGAACATGAAGTCACTGTAACTCATTCTAATAATGGTGAAAAAGCAGTAATATCAGAGCATCCTTCTAGCAAAGTTCAGGAGCAGGACAAGCACTAATCTTTCAGTCATTTTGAAACTCACACAATTCAAGTATAAAGGAGAAAACAAAAATTCAATTGTGTTACCCCAAGCCATAAGATTTCATTTGTACAGACAGTCCAACAAGTCCTGGAGGGCTGAAAGCTCAATATCACTGCCTGGGACAAAGCTTTCTTTGACAAGGGGGGTGCCCACACCACCTGCTTTGGTAGAATTCAAGTTTTTATTTAAAATGAACTTCCATCACTGAGCTGCAAAGAAAGCCATTCCTAACATGAACTCAAAAAGCACCACATTCCCTAGAGACACTAAATACAGAACTCTATTCTTTGGTTTGCTGTTTACAACAATAAATGGTCTAATGACAGCTTTGGCTCAGTGCTACTTGGGAAGGTTTCAAGCAACTACAGGTGGTAGATTGATAGACGAAAACCATTCCTGAAGTAATGTTTTTCCTTCTGCCCATCCAGGTCCAACACTACATTAGTCCACCACAAAAGACAGACTGGGAAAATGCCACTTTTTTTTTTTTTTTGAGTGGGTAATTTTGAGAGACAAAGTGGCATTACCTGTTCTAGAAATTCAGTAAAACAAGGAACAGCAAATCTATTAATGATCAACCAGTAAAGTCACAAACAAGGGATGAAAACAGCCATCTAGAGCACTGTCAGACGAAAAAAGATGTCCTGTAGGACTGCAGAGCCCCTGAGAAGTGGCTCACACACCTCTGCAGAAGCAACTGCACTAAACAGGGCAGGAGTATTGTGCATCCACAGGGGAGGGAGCAGACAAAGCTGAACCTCTTCTGCACAGCACCTGAGCAGCCAGAGAAGACTGACAAGGTGTTCAGAACCTTCCTCCCAGCCCTGTGACTTCCTTGCTGCAAGCCCTGGGCAAGGCATTTCAGCTTTCTCCTCGGAATACATCTACCTCAGGGAGGAGAGAGCCCACGTGCGAGATGCATTTGGGAAGAGCTGTCTGTGCATACTACAGAAATAATAATTCCAGGATAAAGCAGAGTACAGAAGCTCTCTCTACACACCAGAACAACTGAAGTGAATCCAGCAGTTAAACAGCTATTCATGAAAGAACTTACTCCTTCTGCTCCATATCAAGGGAAAAAAAATACACTTATCTCTTTCCTCTTGCCTAGATACCACTTCTCCTCAAAGATCCTTCCTGCTTCCTCCTTCATCCCTCTTGGTAGAAAAAATTGTAGGAAATATCAGACCCTTCATAGTAGGCTTATGAAACTGGGATGATCTCTTTTCAGGAATTGGGGTCTCACAACATTTGCAGACTAGAGTTGTAGTGCTGGGTTTACTCATTTTGCTCAATCCAGAAAACGCCTAATTTTTTCTCAAAAGAAATGAACTTTGTACTCACTTTGATTTGTAGCTCAGGATACGTAGGAAGGAAACCAAAAAGAAATTAGCACAGCTGGCTCCCTAATTCTGCTTACCAGTTACATGGGGTAGGAAATCCCCCTTTACACTGTGCACTTACAAGACAGCTAAAAAAAAAATCATGAGCATCCCATGAGAATCTATTACAGTTCAGTGTCAGCAATTAACAGGGTGGAGCAACAAATCTCCTGCCTTCCAGGAACAATGACAGGGGCCCTAGAAGAAGAAAAGAACATTCACAGCAAATTCCCACTTCTGGCAGCAGCAGAGACCCCATTCAAGTCCCAAAGAGAAACAATAAAACTAGGGGCCACCTTTGCAGGAGCTGGAATTTGCTGTGTCTTATCTAACCTTATTCCCAGCATCTGCAGTAACAGGGAAAAGTACCCAGCAAAAACTTGAGAAAGTAGATGGGGAAAGTCACATCCCTCCTCACCTAGATTCCCTGTTCATGCAATCCAATTCTAATTCCTGATGTTTCTACATCAGGAGATGTATCTTGTCATCAAATGTCATCTTTATTTTGTGAACTCCATCTTGTAATCATTTTAGAACACAATTCTTGTTGCAACATTCTCCATGCTGGATTAGAGCGGTTTTGCTGCTGGGGTGGATGACAACAGCAGACTAAAAGTCAAATTCTCAGGGGTCATCTCTGTCACTTGATTCTCCCATGCACAGAAGGATTCTTTACACAAGGACTGGGATTTCCACCACTCTACAGGAAGAAAACACGCAGGTAGCTGGAACACCGACTCTCCCAACATGGGCAGTAGAACAGAGGGATTTACATGGAAGGTATTATTCTGGCATAGGATTGGGAGCAATCCTTGCATGAAGAGAGTTGGCCAGAAATAAAGTTACCTCCCTTGTGACCAAGAGCAGACTAAGATCCACAGGACCAGCAGATGGGAGATTTCAAGCTCCTGCTCTTTTTGAGAGTTGGATTCCAGGACACTTTGTCAGCAGCGAAGTATGCACTTTGGAGAAGCTTTATTTGCCAAGTCACTTGTATCACGCAGCCTCACTGAAGGTTGAGCACAGAACACCTGAACTGAGTGACTGAGTTTATGGACAGGAACAGCTATGGAAAAGGAAGTTCAGTGTCAGAGCGGTGTTGGTGAAGAAGGATCCAAGCTCCTTCATATACACTTCAAATTGCAGAACCTTCCAGTCAGAGCTCAGGAACAGGCAATTTACTTGCAGTGTAGTGACCTCTGCCACATGGAAGTCATCAATACTGAGATTTTGAAAGAGTGCTTAAGTTTAAGGACAAGTTGACTTCACTAAACTTGCATAAGCTGGTATGTCACAACTTCTCTGTCTAAACTCCTGTCAACTTATCAGACACATAAGAAAGTAAGTTTTCCAAGGGTAAAATAAAATAGACAGGCTTTGGGGGGAGTGGGAAAATCTTACAAGTGGCTGTCTCAAAGATGTTTCAAGTTTTGCATTCCACAGAGCTTTCCTTGCTACCACAGAGTGCCTGAGCAGTCCCTCAGCCCCTGCCCCCTCAGAAATGACTTTACATTGGAGGGTTTCAGCTACATCAAGCAACACTACTTTGAGCTTTTCTATATCCAATATAGAACCACCTCAGGACAGTTTAGAGCAGCAACACCTGAGATTGTTCAGTAAAAGATCTGTATGCTAAAGCATACAACAGGATCAATCCAGCCTAGATAAATATGCTCCTGAAATATTTACACATTCCATGTTTGGCTACTCCATACCTCTTCAGGGCCTGCAAATTCACCTGGATCCAGGTTTGCATCCCGCCAGGGACCATCCCTGCCTCAGCCTGCTGGGCACAAGCCTACAGCCTCCCCACTAACACTGAACAGGCTGATCCAAGAGAAGGAACATCAGTTTCAGACTTACATAACCAGCCTGCCAAACCTACCCAGCCTTCAGCCAACCATAAGCATCACCAAGTGCTAATCCTATGTTTTACCAGACACACCTGGAGGAGAAAGATGATCACTCATGTTGGAATAACAGAGACATTCTGAGCAAACCACACCTACACAGTAAAACCAGTCAGAAACAAGATTAAACGTATCTGGCTGACAGACATCATAAAAGCAGCAAGTACCTTCTTAAAAGCTGACAGAGCTGTGAGCATGAATGCTTCCCACAAACCACAGGTATTAACAGAGTAACTATTCTCCGATTTGGACCAAAACCATTTAATCTAAAAAACTGAAGACTGACCTATTGTCAACAGACACCTAGCTCAACAGTGCTTCAAATTCCTGCCTGCAGCTGCTAGCCAGCACATCCAGCTCGGGACAGAGTGAACAGAAACAACATCATTGCTCTGTTTCACTGGCCAGTTTGTCATCTTGACTCATCATTGCTGAATACTTTATCCAGCCTTCTCTTTCCTGTTGGCCATTCTGTTACTAACAAAGCTAGTGGCCAAAGAGCACTGACATGCACAACCTCAGGACACACACAAGAATGCACAAACCTCCCTGATTTCAAGAAAACCCTCACCTTTAGTCACGTGCAGCTTTCAAGCGAATCAGTCTCACAAAACAGTTCTGGGTAAGTAGACGTGGATGAATTTTATGTTGCATCTTGCAACCTTTTAGTTTCCTCTACACGTATTTTTAATTGCCAGTTGATTTCATTTTAAGATTGTGGATTGCAAAGCACAAGTCAAACCCTGCTGACAGAACTTCTTACCTCTCAGAAGCCCAGAGAAAGAGGGAGTTGTTCAGGTGCTGACAGCATCAGAGGTGGATAAAGGAAATAAAAGCCTTGATGCTTTCAAGACTACAGCCTTGATTATTGACGAGCTACAACACGTTACAGTAAGCTTTCAACAGAGCAGAGCTTCCCTCTTCAGCACGCTGCCACCTGAAATCCTAAAGAAGGACATGACACAGAGCTCTTTGTTCAAAAATCAGGAAATGCAAGAGCTTACTGGGCAGAAATGGGACTGGGAATTTATGTGTCTCCTCCCCCACGTTTATTAGGTCCAGAATTAAGAGGGGGGAAAAAAAAAAGGAGGCTGAAAACAGAGCTGCTTTCAGGCACCCCTCAGAAAACCTTCCAAGCTCAAGGACAGCCACGCGATCAACTGGAAAAGCCCAAGACATGAGATGGAACAACTCCGGTTGTTTCGTCCTTTGCTGTTTAGAACAAAACAGCAGTGAAGCCAGATGCCAAAGCCCTAAATAACTGTTAGCCCTATATCAGGCCCCTTCTGCTTTAAAAATATAAATCCCTCCTGTGGGACAAAACATCTTCTGAGGCAGAAGTGAACATGATCACTAGATGATCTTTAAGGTCCCTTCCAACCCAAACCATTCTATGATTCCATGTCAAGTTAAAAGGGTCATTTATCATTTAGACAAGCAGAGTGGTAGAACAGCAGCTGCCAGAACTTACACTCCTCTCTCAGTGGAACAGGCAGTGAACCCAACACTGAGAGCAGGGTAAGGTGGTTTTCACAACATTCAGCCCCACCCAAGCCACAAGACACAGCAGGATGAAGTGAACCCACTGCGTCACATTGTCTTTACTGAAGTTCATTAAAAAGAATAATCCACCTACACTATGGGTAGTATTTTATCATCTTTACAGCTACCCATTAGTTGACTCTTCCTGTCAGATGCAAGACTGTCAGTCTTAGCAGTCTAGTGCAACAGCTCCTGTTTACCATCACACAACCACGCATGTCCTGACAAGTACAGGAAAGAACAGCTGCACCACCAGAACAATCCACGCTGGACTTGGCTTGGCCTGCCACATTTTCTGCCTCCTGACAGTGTTTTGCCCTAGCTGCACAGAACTGAGCACAGTCTGCAGTTATCAGCATCACTGACACTTGGGGCAGGGACCGTGTCCTGGTGCTGTAAATTTAAGTGCCATCAGATGACTTGCAACACTGATGTAAACCAGAGCAAAATGGCTGTGTCAACTTATAAATTATGAATGTACACGGCCACAGGCTTCCTATCCAAAATTAATTTTCTCTTTGCCATAACAAAGATGTTTCAAGGACAGGGCACTAGAGCTGTCTTGAAAAAGTACAACTGGCTTCTTCCAACAGGACACAATGAAGCACTCCCTTCTGCTGCCTAATACAAGTGATTGAATTAATTCTGTTAGTAACTACTCAAGAAAACCAGAACAGCTCCAAGCACCTCATCACATGCAGGAGAAGGCCCTTCAGCACTTAAATCCAGCACCAAGAGCTGGAGGAACCAGCTGTTCTCAGTGGGAAGGGTAGACAGAGCAGAGTTTTGGCATAACTAACAACAGATAAGAATCTAACAACACTAAATTCAAAGTGAGTAAAAGCAAGGATAACTTAATTCATTGTTGACAGACAGTCTCAACACGCACAAATCCATGGGTGTTGCCACAGCTATTTTCAAGCTCCCAGAGATGAGCCAGTCAGGATGAAAGACAAGAGCAGTGCAAGACAATTAAGACATCAACTATCTGCACATGAATATTTTGCCCCAGCCTGAGCAAAGAGGATCAAGTACCTCTTCATATATTCCCTATACCCTACAGGCCTTGCCCTCAGGACCACCAGCTCCAAAACTGTGACTGTGACTTCCAGCTCAGAACATTTTCTGACTGTATTAATTAATAAAGAACAGACCACCTCACCCTTCGTCATCAAGGTGTGATAAAACCACAACTCTAAAGGAGAACCTGTTAACTAGTCCTTTACTGTGCACAGAAAGAGGCTGAAGCTACAGGAGCAGCAGAGACCAGAGGAGCTTTGTGAATTGCCAGGGTAATTTTATAGAAGATATCAACAATGTTTGGTACACAAAGTGAAGGCAGCACTGTTACTTCAACAGGGGGGTCAGGACTGAATAGCTTTTAGTTTCAAAAGCAGTTTCACAGCAGCAGGAAGGGCAGATATAACCCAGCTATGGGAACTGGATTTCCAGTTGCAATACAAGACACATGCACCACATCAGCTGTTTAAGGAAAAAGCTGCTTGGAAGCATTCAAGATACACTCTTCAAAACATGTAGACTGCTGAATGCCTGTTCAGTATTAGTGTGCATATCCTAAACTGAGGCTGGGTTTGAAAACACTAGTAAAAATGCATAAAGGAGACTCACCACACTGCAGCTGAAGACTTCAAATTTTAACCATTACCAAAACAATAGCTGTGCACACCACTCCTCACCTTAATGAGCCCCACACAAAAATCCTAAAAAACCCTTCTCCAGCACCACTCACCAGATAGTGCACCTCTATTTTCTGAGATACCAGTTAAGCTCAATTCAACACAAAAAGGCTTGCTTCTGAAGTATTTTACTGAACAAAATCCTTCTTTAGTATGTGGGAGAAGCACATGAAGGCTTCTAAAAAGCCTGCTCTAATCATACAGCATTAATTTGATACATGTGACCTCCACTGCTTATTTAAAATTTTTAAAAAAATAGCATCAGGGAACCCCAAACCACAGACCATCTCTCTGACTGCCTGCAGCAGTTACTAGAATGTAACCAGCTTCAGAAAGTCACTACTGGAAGGCTTCGGGCACTCACATCTCAAGCACGGCAACATTAGTTTTTAACACATGGCTTCTGGCATGCTTTAGGGAAATATTTATGCACGTTGTCTTTGACCTACAAGAATTAAAAGGGTTTCCAAATACCATGACAAGATTAGCAAAAAAATTAAAAAAAAAGAAAAAAGAAAAACTCAGTGAACTGCCAGAACATCAGACAAGCCTTAGGGGTTTCTTCTATTCTGGAATCAACACACTGCATATCCCTGCTCAGAACACGGCCAAGCTGGACAGAATTTCCCATCACGAAGCTGGGCACAGAATTCTGCAATCCCTTTAATCACTGCCCCAGTGCAGAACCAAGGAAGCTGGGAGATTCCTGCAACTAGTTTCTGTTATTGCCTAACTGACACCCACACAGGCGACGGGTGAGTGCACTGGGAAAAGCTGCCTGGAGACGCCTATACAGGAGGACAAACATCACCCCACGGGAAAGGGAGGGCACCCACCAAACCAAACAGCTCTTCCCATTTCTCAGCTGCACTCCTTTTAGGCAGCAGTCACCAAAACATTTACTGGGCAGCCTCTGTACTTACTGTTAAGTACAGTGAGAAGTCAGGGTTTACATGGCCAGGAGTTAGTTTTATGGGTGACTATATAGAGTTATATTCTACTTTGGACAAGGCTCAGTTCCTTTGTCATCTCCAAGCTGGCCAAGGGCTCCCAGAATTTAATTAACACCACCACAATTAAACACCGCCAATCTCCCCATACCACCGTCTGACCACACTTTTCCTCCACATAAATTATCTCAGGCGCTGTGCTTTTCATCTATGTTTAAGCAGGACGCTGGTCTTTTTTTTTTTTTTTTGGCAGAGCTGGCTCAGAGCCCTCACCTTGCAGCAGGGTTCTGCTATCTGCACGTCAGTTCTCTGTGCTGGAAGTGGCTGATATTCCTACGTGCTGGATCCCGAGTGAGTGCTGAAGCGCTGCACTCCCCCCAAGCCATGGGAACAGCTTCCCTGAAATGAAACACAGATTATCAGCAAAAAGGAGGGGATAGAGTTCACAGAGGGACACGTAAAAGCCCAGTAAACAGTGTCTAAGAAGCAATGATCAACTCAGAGGATCACTGGGAGCCAGAAAGAGACATGCCGATACCTAGGAAGAGGGCAAGAATACTAGCAGCCAAGTAAAACTTTTAGCAGGAAGGAATTTCCAGCATCTGTTATTCTAACAGAAGCTACCAAAAAGCAGGTGTTGCAGACCCAGCCAAAAGAGATGCTGAATACTAATATCACAACTAAGCCTACACAGGTAGAGACAGAATAACAAATTATTGTCAGATGGGGAAAGTGATGACTTTACTGCCTATTTTTTAGTCTGAAAAGCCTGATTCACTTTAAATGTTACCATCAGGAGTATCAGAAAGCACAGATCACACTTCTAACCACTCCAGATTCAAGCAACTGCCCCCTTTCCTCACAACATGGATCTTCTTGAAGTGGCAGCAGTTTAGCACCATCAACAAAAATTACAACAGGGCTGTTTTTTTTTCTTTGCTTCCTGCATGTCAGCACGGGGCATGGGAAAACAGGCAAGGGAGCAGATCCTTGGAGGGATCTCTCAAGCATTCAGTCTCCCAGCCATTTAGGAGAGGGCGGCAGAACATCCGAGAGCATTGTGTCAACAACAGGGGGAAATGAAAAAGAACAGACATCAGTAGAAGAAAGTCTAACCCCATAGTACTAAAGATGTCCGAGGGTACATTCCTCTTGATCCCAAAGTTACCATGCGGGCTGACAGATTTTGAAGCAACACCCAGGACACCAAAGCTATTGCGTTTTAGCCGTACCACAGTGCCGCAAAGGCAGCATTAGAAGGAGAGGACTCTCTGACCTTCTCCTCGCTCCAGGCAATGGGCACCAGCCCCAACCCAGCACACCTCGGCACCAGCCCCCGCCACTCCACCGCGACTTTCCGGACACAGAAAGAAACACCCTCTGGGAGACAGAAATAAACCCCAGAGCGCTTCCGTCCGCAGGTGACAAACAGCGGCGTCCTCCCCTCGCTGGGGGGACACTGCGCAGACCCCGGCCCTGCCTCGCCCCACAGACGGGGCGGGCACCCCCCTGCCCCGGGCGGTGTGAGAGCAGAGACGGCGGGACACGGAGGAATCGAACTGCTGCCGAATTACTCAGCAAATCCTTTCCGCTCGCCGCTCCCCAACCTCCTCAGCCGACCCCCCCGACCCGGCGTCCCACCCCATTCCCTCCGGGACGCCGCCCCACAGTGGGACACGTCCCCACCGCCCTCCCGTGCCGTGAGGGAAGCGCATCACACCCACCTGCCCACCGCGACCGTAAGGAAGGGAAACCCACCTGCCCGCGGCC
>VWZW01005652.1:4902-62794 GCA_013397115.1 Edolisoma coerulescens
TATGACTACCTGACAGGAGGTTCTAGTGAGGTGAGGGCTGGTTTCTTCTACCGTGCCTGCAGTGAAATGCAGGGAAATGGCCTCAAGCTAAGACAGGGGAGATTCAGATTAGATATTAGAAAAAATAAAATTCACTGTTCACGTGGTCAGGCATTGCAATAAGTTGCCCAGCGAGGTAGTGGAGTCACCGTCCCTGGAAGTGTTTAAGCAACGTTTGGACCTGGCGCTGGGTGATGTATTTTAGTGGTTTCAGGGATTACAGTGGCAGTGCTGGGTTGACATTTGGGCTTGATGATCTTGAGTTCTTTTTCAGCGTTGATTCTGTGAGTGTAACTGTCTTGTCGCATCTCCTTAAATCCCCTGTAAATGGAGCGTGTATGTGATCTTGGATATATCCAGAAGCCTTTGCCAGACGCTTTGTTGTTCGTTGCCACCAGTTCACTCTCACTGCTCTGGGTCATGTCACAGCTGCTATGTGTGCTGTGGCAGCATGTGAGTGTCGTGGAATCATAGAGCATTTGGGGCTTGGAAGGGACCTCATGAACAAAAAGTCCCGCCTCAAATTGCTTTTCACCCCAAGTACTTCATCATAGCTACAATTTATTGGGTTGAATGTAGTGCACAGTAAATGACCTTGTAACATAGTAGGAAAAGAACAAAGTTCGACTGGTGTAATTCCTGCTAATGATGTAACCTTGTTGGATATATGTTGCTTCAATAGAGCAGGCTAAGTATTTAATGAATATTAAATTATATAAAGATATATCTCTATAAAGATATGCTGAATTTTGTATTTAGGTCTTAGTTATCATTTAAAACAGTGGAGTCGATTGGGTCAGCTTTTAATGTACTTGTATTTGGGACACAAGGAACAGGGACTGCAGGTATAAAAACATATTTTGTATTGGCCATTAATATATTATATTTCTCTTCCATGTGGCTATATGAATGTAAGTGTGAATATGTCATTTTATCTATGGCACCAGTGTCTGTTCATTGATCTAAGTCTTAAGAAATGCATTTTACAGTTACATTTTTTATAAAATCTGCCTTTTAACTGTTCTCATACTTAAAAATTTAATCATGTTATTCCACTAAAGTACTTTTTATAGTGTAAATTCTGGCTTATGAAAGGAGTTGTCCTTTTTTCTCATGAAGTCTTTTTCTTCTTTTTTTTTTATTCTTCTTTTTTTTCCCCCTTTTCCGTGGGGGTTAGAATATTTAATCAAAAGGTTTTGAGATGCTCCTCTCATTTGTAGGAGTCTGTGAGTGCTGTGGTCTAGTATTGGAAGCTACATTTGGAAAATTGCAAGCAAAAAGTTTTTCCTTTCAGTGTAGGTCCTTATCTAAATTAATTGAGTGCTTGCTTGTGTTGCCTAATGGGGTTGAAAGATCAGGTCCAGTTTTCTTTGCTGGGTGCTGGCAGTGTGGGCAAATAATCTTTGTGTGTGATTCCATGATGAAAGCAAAGGCAAAGGATGGTAGTCTACTTCTATGCTGTTTGGAAGCTGTATTTTCCAGTTCCAAAGCAACAGGAGAATTAAACATTCATCAGTTTATTTTGTATCAAGAGGCTTAGAAATCAAGTTATAAACATCAACATCTGCCAAGCTGGGACTGTCAGGACTCATCTGCAGAGTTGCAATGCTAGTTAGGCCATGACTTTAAACTCTGCACAAGTGTCTTAATACTTTGTCAGCCCAATGTGTTTTAGACAGTTCAGCAGAGGCTTTAAAGGCTTTTCACTTTTTATACTTGGAATGATTCCTGTAATGGCAGAGTCTGCTCTTTAAAAAGCAAGTATTCTAGAGAGTGGGAACTTCTGTAGTTCCTACTTGTGTTATTTGTGGAAATACTGGGCAAACTAGATTTTAAAAATTTTGGAATAGTAATAATGGAATATAACCTTTTTTCCCCCTGTGTAGTAGATAATTTCTCTGAACTAGTTTTACTTGTAATTTAATAATATATTCCATATATATCGGTGTTCACTACAACAGGTATTTTGTATTGCCTCTTCGGTGGTAGTGGTAAATTTGCATTTTTCTAAATGCCCTTGTTCTGGCCATGAGAGTTCTGTAGCAATAACTTGATTTGCCTAATGGCCACTAGTTCTGTAATCTTTGTGCTTAGAGAGCCACAGTGGTAAAAGAAGCAAGACTGTCAGGTAAAATGCTGTTCACTGACTAAAGCATAATTTCAGTTTTAAACAAATCACCTTGTTTCAAGGGGAGTCATGCACAGCTGAGTCCTTCCACTGTTCCCAGTCTATAGCTCTTCTTTGACTCTGTGGAAGGACACTGGTCAAGATAAGAGTGATCTTTGGGTGTGAAAGACTTTGTGAGGGTGAGCAGTTGGGTGGTAGTCTTGAACACCCTGTATATTCTTCATGCCACTTTATGCATCTTTTGTTCATCTCTGCTCTGTTGTAAACAATGGTAGGTGAATGAAAACTCTAGTTCAGGGAAGCCTTGGTCATGAGAATAGAAAAAAAAGTAAAAACCTGAATTTTGAAGGATTCTCTTGGCATAGATTTCTTTTCCAAAATTAGTTGTAGGTATGTCTGATTTTTACAAATCATAGGATTTGAACTGCTTCGGAGTGCTGATTAGCATAATGACTATAGGTATTCTGTGAAAGTAGTCTTTCAGAGGAAGCATTCACTTTAAGATGTTGCACAGCAAGCTCACTTTTCTTTGGCCATCCTATATAATATTTTGTACTGTTTAGGGAAGAATTTTGAGTTGCATTTATGTTCCAGGAGAACACTACCTTGCTTTTGCAAGCTGCAGCTTTAGCATGGACATACACGTATGGAGAAAAATATGCGTATGGAGAAAAATTTATGTGTGGAAAAGTCTCATTTAACAGCAAAAGCAATAATGTGTCAGCTATTAAATGGCATTTCAAAGAGGTTGTATTGATTTAGCTTCCAGACTTCACAAATACCATTGCACTTTTGAATTTGCAGGAGATAAGAGTATTTGTTGTATTCTTCTACGAATCGTGGTGGCCACTACTGATAGAATACCTTTTCCATTTCTTACTTGAAAATTTACAGCCATGTTATTATGTCTGTGTGCTACCATTGAAATATATTGTTATGCGCTGTATTAACATCTATAGATATACTCAAGTTAAAATCTCGTTTGTACAAGACTTGCCACTTCAGAAAGTAAGCGGCAGGCATTAAATTTCTGAAGGTGAAATTCTAAATGGGATTCTACCAGCTGTTTTTCAGTCATGCAGTTGTGTCCCTACTGCAGTCCTGATGCATACAGCAGTTGGCTTCAGCTCAAGTTGGATTCAGCTCATCTTGGAATGGAAGAGATGGTTACTGTCAGAGAACAAGTAGTTTTAAAGTCCTGTGTAAAGCTGGTTATTTGAATTATTTGAAATGTGTAGATAGGTGGTAAAGGGAAGAAAAGATGGAAACCCCTGACCTTTTACTACAGGTAAGGAGGAATAACCTTGGGCACAGTCAAAATAAGGAGAACGGGAGTGGTGTCTTTGCATAATACAATCAACCTTGTCCATCTTTGTACTTCATTTTCTATAAATCATTAAATGATGAAAAGAAAAATTTTCTTTAGGTAGAAGTACTTTTAAAAATTCATGGGTTTTTTTTCTTGTTACTCTGAGAGAGCTGTTGGTGTTTTATAAGTACACTTAATGTGTAGATAAGAATATTGTAACTTTATCTTAACTGCTTGTTCTTAGTTTTTATTCTTCTACTAACCAGCAACTCTGTCCAGGTATGTAGTATAAAAAATGGGGAAAACCAAAGTCCAGGTAATACTTTATTCAGCTTTATAGTGTTGCCTTTTGGACCTGCCATTTTTTTCCACAAGTTTTAAGAAACCTGTCAATCTTCACTTTAATGTAGCTGCTAAAAGTATTCTTGTGGACCACGTAATGTGTTCTGTGTTTTATTTAAAACTTTCATGTAAAGTGTGCTGTGTTACTCAAACAAAGGTAGGAATGCCATGCTTACTGGAGGATCGGGAAATGAACACAGTGCTCAAGACTTCTGAGACACCTCTCATCCAAGATCTTCCTCTGTGGCAGAAATGCAGCCGGACTGCAGTTCATTAGACAGTGTTGTTGCTGCATGGCTGTACCATTTCAGTCTCATTTTTGACCAGGAGGTTGCTTGCCAGCCTGTGTTTTGCAGAAAAACTGACCTTCATAGTCATCTTTTCTTTGGTCCCCATGCTTCCCGGCATTAGAGACATTGACAGAAATGTCTCTGATCAGCAGAATACAGTTCTCTCTCTCTAGTGTCTTGAACTTGGATTTCAAATTTCAAGCTGCAAAGCTGAAGCGTGATAGGGACATGGATGTATGTGGAATCAGTGTTGAAGGCCTTATGAAATGGTTTCAATTCCACAAACTATTCTATAACTGCAGACACTTTATTTAATCTGTGTGGCAGTTCCTCATCTCTTAACAGGTGAGTAGTGCTTCTCTTAGTTTTGAGTCAAGCTGATCACTGATTGTGTGCTAATTACTTCATCACAGATCAGGTGGTGGGTTCCAGGCTTTGTTTACCAGAGGTATTCTAAACCTCCTGTGGTGTGGGCTTTGCCATTGAGCATCTTGTCCCTCAAACACATACCACTCTTTATTTCTCATCCTCTAGATTTTTAAAGTTGTAGATTTCTGACTAAAATCTAAACCCTGTGTCCTCTAGTTTAGAGTGTGCAAGTAGAGGATGTAAGATGTTGGTAGAAACCAACCATTTATGTTCCTGAAATGAGTGCTTTGGAATTTAAACTGATACTAGTGTAAAGTGAAGACTTAGAAGTATGGGGGAGACTGGATCTAGACAGAGCCTGAATTGAACCCTGTATTTGGGGATGGAGGGAAAATGTGTTCTAGTGTTGTAATATGGGGTAGTTTGGAATGTTGTAGATTTTTCTAGAGTGTGTTAGTAAACACAAAAGTTGACTGTAAACACATCCAGGCAAAAGGGTAGAGTTGGCAAAAAGTTGTGCTGTACCGATAGCTTGTTATTTTGACTCACCATATCATCTGCTGTATTCCTGTGACAAGTGTTCTTGGCAGATTGAAGGAAGATAAATGCAGTTGATTTTTTTAAATTTCATGTGACAGCTTTTCTCTATTAACGTATTGCTTGTGATTAATTGCTAACCTTCAGGAATCAAGAAAAATGCCCATATAGGGTGCATATATATATATATATATATCTCTCTCTCTATATAGATAGATATATGTATCTCCATTTTTTAGTTGCTTGAAGTGTAGAAAAGCACCAGAAGGATATTTCCTCCACAAAGTCAAAATTAAGTTTAGAGAGATCATTGGGGTTTTAGATTTGGGTTGTTGTTTTTTTTTCATGTGGCTTAAAACTTGCTAGGTTATTTTCATTTGTACACTGAAATGTTTGTAGGTATTTCTGTTTTTAACAAATGCAGCTTTAACTTTATGGGAATGAGCACTCTAAATTTCTGCTGGAATAGGGTGCAGAAAGACATTTATTGGCTAAGAGAAATTGTTCCTAATGGGTTCTGTTACAACGTGCAGCCTTTGCTTGAGTAAGGAATTGAGTTTCTGTTGGTGAACTTTTAAGTAGTCTCTTGAATTGTAAGTATTTTAGCTCAGCTGGTAGACCTGCTGCCCTGTATAAAAATAACTGCCTCGATTTGCGTCTTTTTCCCTCCTGTTGTCTTGAATTAAGGCAATTTCTTTCTGTTAAGGCAATTTCTTTCCATTACGATAGGAAGCTCTAGAAGTAATTGAAGAGACATACTGGCACCTGATTAGGCTGTGCTTCTAATAAAAACATTATTCTAGAGAAATATTAGTGTAAGTTCACCCTGAGAGAGTGATTTCTGAGGATCATGGCTTAGTAGAGAGGCTAGATGAAGGGACAGTGAGTTCTGTCTTACATCGGGTGGAAGTGGTTAGGCTTTGTGTGAGGTGGTCAGAATAAACGTGATTTTAAAATGCATGGTTTATTTTGTACCCAAAGAGTACATACTTCCTTAGAAATTTAGAAGTGTAAGTATAGCATATATATTGTGCATGCAGCTTGTAACACTTTCTTTCATTGGAAATACACTTCCCTTAGCTAGGGAACTGGTTTAATTGGTTTGAGTAGTCAGTGTGCAGAACTATGCATAATCCTTAATAAAGGTAGAGTGTTCAAATACGTGCAGCTCTTGATCCTGATCTCAGTGACACAGAATATAAACAGGAGTGAGGTCTTACTTTTTGAGGTACCTCAAGGAGCTGATCCACTGAAGTGTAGAAGCAGTAGAAATTCCCAGGAGGGAGAAGGCGAAGAGTGTCTTGAGTACCAGAGGAACTTGGTAGTATCTGAGCTCTTCCAAAGGTGTTACTTCAAAGTATAAAAAAGTAACAAGTACTTTTAACTGATAATGTGGCACTCTTTAATGAAAAGTGTGGTAACATATTGAAAGTGTTTAAAATACTTAAAAGATAAGTTTTGCTGTCTTTATCTCCTCAATCACATTGAATTATGGATGATAATATATATCCAGAAACATTCCATCTGCCTATTTTTTTAAATAAAAGCAGTATTGAAACAATTTCTGTTTTACTAAAAAAAGAAGAAAGCATTGAAGGAACAAAAGAGTAGAACTTTCCTTAGTGCATTATTTAGGATGAAAGATGATACTGCTGGTAGGGGGGGGGAAGGTTGATCAAGAGTTGTAGGTTAACAGCTCATTGCATGGCAGGTGTTGATAGCAGGGACTTGGCTTGTATAACTATGGGACTCTCTCTTGAGGTGCAAGGACTGCTAGGACAGTATCCACCTGACCGACTGGGACAAGAGCATCTTTGCCAATAGTCTGGCCAAACTGGTATTTAGACTCGGACTTAGAGAGGAAAGAGGTGATGACCCTCAAATCAAGAGGAAAAAGTGGTGGACTGAGTTGGTAAGCTAAGGATGAGGGTGATGTGGAGAGGCATCCTTGAAAACGATTAATCAGAGAAGATAGAAACCCACACATGTAGGTAAACAAAGAGGAAATATCTGTACAGAGATAATGAGGCCAGCATTATGAGGGGGAGGATCTTAGACCTCTTCAGGGAGGTTAGCTGTGGTGACCTAGGAATGCTTTTTCCCTTTGATGAAGTTTGTAAGTGATTGTAGCAAGTTTCAGGGTTTGTTTTTTTTTAAACTGCTACAGCATTCTGTCCCTTGCCCCCCCACCCCCAATCCTCCCCAGTGTATTATGCCTGTTATACAGAGTGTTATTAATTTTTTTTTTTTTAAAGATACTTCACCACTTTTCTACTACAAATACTGACTTGTTATTAACTTACTTCTCTACAGGGTGTGATAGGTGTACAGTTGGTGGTTACCATGGTAATGGCTAGTGTCATACAGAAGATCATACCTCACTATTCTCTTGCTCGTTGGCTTCTCTGTAGTGGCAGGTAAGATAAGTGTGTGAATACGGTAATGCTATTATGCATCAGAGTAGTAAATGTAAAACTTACTAATTTAGTTTGTTTTTTTAAAAGTAGATGACCATTATTAAATTTATTACCAAAGCATTGTTACACTTGATTTGTGGACTTAAGGTAAAAAGACAGTGTTGCTGTAGAAGAACATACTTGTTTGTTGTTATTAATTGTACCAGTCATAAAGTTAATTGTTGTTCAGCTCTTATATTAAAGGTACAAGATGCATCCTTTAATATTTAGAAGCTAAATTGAATGCAAGATACCGAAGACTAAAAGGATTTTTTTTTCCTCTGCACTGTCTCTGTGTTGTTGATAATCCACCTCCTGGTTAGCCTTGGATATGAAGAATGCTTAGGTTTAAATTTATTAAGAATTCTATTCTTTTTTAATACTTCATAGGACAGGATTAGTATAAATTTCAGTACATTACTTCCTTGTAACAATAGATCAAACAGACATAATGAGTTGCAAGGGGAGCATTCCCTGTGTGGCTGTATCCATAATAACAATGAAAAACAGCAGCTGTTGTGAATATAAATCAGTATGTTAAATATTACAAGGAATCATAGACACTGTTTTTCATTTGGTAAGAACACTTTGTATCATTAGCAGGTAGTATGCTGTCTTTTGTAATTGTTAAAATTTTGAGAATATCAAATCCTTACTCCCTGATTTCTGAAGGAGTATTCTTAAATAATAATGTACTCCATAGGAGTATTAACAAGTCTTTCCATTGACTTTTTTTCCTCTATGTCTTACAGTTATGAGATATTCCTTTTTAATATTCCCCATTTCATCACCCAGCAAGTTGCTTATGCGAAGCGACTGTAAATGTTGTTTGATGTGTGTTAGGTATAACAGAAAACAATAATTGTCAGGTGGATAACACAAACAGGAATCATACTCTTAACTGTTGTGTGAGTATGTTAACCATATTGGCAGGGTGTTGATCACCTTTCTTGTGCTCTAAAAAGAACATTACACTAATGAATTTGAAACTGCCTACAATTTATTTTTAAGGTGTGTCACCGTGAGAGTTTTTTTTATCAGCAATTATCCAAATGACATACTGTACCTTTTACGTCTTTATTTGAAAATTTAAATATCTAATTGCTCTTCTAAAATAATTTGTCAGTATTATGCCCATGTTCTTCAATCTTGTGAAGTTTTCATGCACTGTATCCTTGTTTTAAGGCATGCCATGTGCTAATGATAGGGAGAAGTTTCCTGTTCAAATATTTTTCAAATCCATTTCTTTGTTTATCTGCAGATTGATAAATACCTAAAGCAGGATTTCAGCACTTGTCCTTAGGTAATTCTGCTCTTACTGAAGTCAATGGGAGTCTTATTATTGCCTTCCATGTCAGTAGCCCGGAAAAACTCATTGTTGCTTTTCAGTGTTCTTTTATTTATCTGGTAACTATTTTAGTGCATTGTAATTTCAGGCACTCTCAGTAATTCCCTGAATACAGGAATTGTATAAAGAGTCAGAAACAATCCTGTGTTCCAGTAACAAAAACAAGTCAGAAGCTTCACTGCAACAAGAATCTGAATTTTAATGGCAGGAAGCAACCCAGTTATTTTCTTAGTTAACCTGATAAGCTATCTTTTATCTTTAACTCATTTCTCCTTAATGCTGTCTTTTTGCCAGCAGTATTTTCTTTGACAGACCTGTGTGGATGGGGTGGTAGAAGGTTTTATACACATAAGTGTGCAGGTACAGGCACAGTCCTAAGCAGTCCAGCTGTCTAAGGAAAAATTATCACCTGCTCCTCCTTTCCTTTGTTAGTAGACTTCAACTAGTCTTTGGTATCCAACAGTGGTTTTTAAGTGATTTGGTTTGAATGTCTAGCTTCAAAAGGATTGGTAGGCAAGATAGGTCTGAAATGTCTGTAGATAGCTCTTGCTAAATGGGAGGGAGGATAAACATGTTATCAGACAAGACAGAAACGTTTAAGTGACCAGTTTGTTTCAAGATGCCTGTATGTGTTTATGAGAAGTCCGCTAAAAGGAAACAAAAGACTTTTCAAAATCTAAAAAAATTGTTAGGATAGACAGACTTAAGGTAATTACTTGTTAATGGAATAAATAGTTATCATTGACTCTTGAAAAACTATTTACATAAATTTGTTAAGAAATACAAACTTTTTCAATCAGTGCTATTTTCAGAGCTTGAATGCAGCTAAATATATTTATTGAAAGCATTGGCAGCCTAAATATCTGCATAGGCCTTGCATTATTTTTAACTAACAAAACATTCTCTACCAAAACGTTGCTTTTAACTTGCTCAGCTATTTCGGTTACTATGTTTTCAGACCACATCCGTAAGACAGGAGAAAATGGATGGTTTGTTGTACATTCGTTAATGACCTTCATTCAAATTAACTAGGGCACGTCTGTGTGTCTGTTGCTATTCAGACTGACTTGGATATGTCAAAGCCACAGGGTAATCAGGTGAGGGATTTTGGTTTTAAACATACGTAAGCTAAAACAGATATAAACTACTTTTTATTAGCTCTATCTTTATGAAAATGTTTGTTCAAATCTCTTGGTTTTGAGGTTTTAAATGCAAGGTGTGTAGGGTTTATTGACTGAAAAATACCAAAACTCTTTATCCTATTAGTTGTAATTAGGTATCCCTTGCAACATCATTTTGTAGTATAATTAAGTGCAAATTGTGGTTTAATTTGTTGTTTGATTTGTGTTAGCATGCTACATAGAACAAGAATTTTGTCTGTTCTGCTGCATTAGGTACTATTTCTCTGTCCATGCAGGAAAAATTTTGAAAAATTTCTTTACTGCATAGGTGGCTTTCATCATTAGCATCTCAAGTTCAGATCAGGGTGATGTGGTAAATGACAAAACAGGAGTATATATCTCTTCTTTTTCCCAGTTGCTTTAGATCATGTGAAAGATAGAAGTTAACATCTCCAGAGTAGTTTGACTTCTTGGATGAAAATCTTGTTTCTCTGGTTTATTTGCGTCTCAGTCTTAAAGTGTCTTTTGCAGCAAAGTTTGCAAATCACACATTCCTCAACTGGACCACACATAATAAAAATAAAGTAATGAAGTAACTTTCACTCTTACTTATAAAAAATTCAGTTCCTTTTTTCCCTTCCAAAACTGTGTTTGTGCAAAATCTGCAATATTTGCCATTCTCAGTTTTGGAACTGGCAGTGAATTCCTTCAATGGAAATTTGCTGTGTGCAATGGTTTGAGTTTCTGTTGGTGGGTACTAGCATTCTTTTCTCTTGAAGACTTCCCAAGATGAAGGAAGCCTTTCCAAAACAGAACTGGGGATCAAGTGTTATCAAATGGCTTGAGATTGTATGGGTTTTGATGCCTTCCAAATTTGCTTTTGCTGACTTTTTGAAATTGGCTCTGACATCATCTCTAATTCACCAACATGGATTTGAATGGTCCTACTTGGTGAAGTTTTCTTAATGTGAGGTGGTGATTGTGGATTCCTTTATCATCTCTGTGTTGACCTGTGTCACCATGGGTGACAATTAGTGGCCTTCTACTTCCACACATGTTTCTCAAGTCTGTTCCTGTTAATACTCGGTCTCCTTTGCCTCAGCATTTCAGAGCAGAGATCAGAGTGACATCCTTCCTGCATCTGGATAGTAACCTTCCCTTGTTGGATGTGGGAAAGGCCTTGTTTCAGCTACTAAAGTTTTTGCCATACTTAGAGATTTAGGTAAAATGTACCGTCTTAGACTTTTAGCCATCTGTTTGTCCTCTTCAGAATTTCCATGCCATTTTCTTGCCTTTTAAATGACTGAGCAATAAATGGTGCATTGATCTGTGAAAGTGGAAAAACTTGTAGGTCAACTATGTGTAAATTAATGATTTTTTAGTAGCACTTTTTCTAGCAGAAGTTGAAGATATCACTGAGGAGGTGTTTAAGGAACAGAATGTTGATGTATTGCTCTGCTTAAGAAAAAAGACTGGTAATGATTATTAGATAATAGCTGTTTCAGAGTCTGGAAAATTGTTGGGTTTCGGGGGGGGGATAATTATACTTTATTAAGTTGTCTAGAATATGGTTCTGATGAGTAATTGTAAGGGTATAATTATTCTAGTGAACTTTTCCACCTTGTACAACTGTGTTTGCTGTATTTGATGATATATTTAAAAGTTGGTGTTCTGAGAACTGAAGGGCTTTCATGTGAATGACAAAGTGGCAAAGCTTTCTAATTATGTATAAATGCCTCATTTGCTGAAGAGAACTGAACTTTAGCTGTTGTTCAGTTCAGGCAGGGCTGGTACTGGCACACAAAGGTGCCTTGCTTAGGAGTGACAAATGACAGGTGTTTTAGTAAGCATATAAATCTCTGTTTAACTGATACAGTTTTTTGAAAGCCATGCTCTAAATTGCTAATTATGGTATTGTTTTACTTGAGATTTTCTTTTTCTTTAGCTTACGGTGGTATCAACATCCCACTGAAGAAGAACTGCGGATTCTTGCAGGGAAGCAAAGAGGGAAGAGTAAAAAAGATAGGTAAATACTTGACTTATGATTGTCTTCCCCCCGTTTTTGGGTTTTTTTTTAGCGTGGTATGGTTCATCTAATAACTTTGCCAGCCTACTTTTGTCTTAGTGTGAGTTAAAAACTGCTAGTTGCATATGACTGCCCTGCTTGCATTAACTGTCACAGTTTTTTAGCAAAACATGTTCTTTCAGTTTAACAGAGTTGGACATTCCCAAATTGTGCAGAACTGGTTAACTTCCGTCAACAAAATGGTCTATGAAATGATAATTTGATGGCAAGGGGTTTTTTTAGTGAATGTATGCATTTAGATAAAAACTGAGGAAACAAATCTTAGGATTGTAGCTCTTCATCTTGAAGCAAGAGAAAAAAGATTTGTGTATGTTAGTTAAACATAGGATTACTATGAGCTGCCACTCTTAACATGAGTTGTGAAAAAAGTAAATGGGCTCCTAGGATGTGTTACGTGAAATGTTTCTAGTGGAGAGAGAGGAACATACTAATCCTCTTGAACAAGACACCAATGTAGAACTTTATCTGGATTACTGTGTACAGTTCTGATCACTCGTGTTCAAGAAAAATTAATTTTGTATGTGAACAGGTGAACAGAGCTGCTAGTATCATCCAGGAAACAGTCTATCTTACTCAAGGGGGCTAAAAGAGCTGGGCTTGTTGAATCTATTAAAAAGACAACCAAAAAGATGGAATAGCTGTCTATTAGCTTAAGCTGGAAATAGATTTCTGGTGTTCTGACATAAAGTTCTGAACAACCTTACTAGAAGTACAGCTGTGTCAAGAACTGAGACATCTTGAGGTGGTAGAGCTGGCCACATTGATGAAATATTTCTAAACTAGCCATGTTTAAAACAAAATAACCCCCTCTGGTTTTCTTTTTGGCAGCACAGGAGGTTTGCTTTAGCTCTGTTTCTTTTGTCCCAGTATGAACTCTCTTATAAATCTTAAGATTTGAATTAATCTACAGACTGCTCACATAATGTTAATTGTAATGTGATTTTTTCCTCCTGTTTCCTGGCTCTTAAGCAGCATGGTTAGCAATCTTACATGCCTCATTTAGGTTGGAAATGACCTCTAAGATCATCTAGTCCAACCTTTGATCACATGTCAGTTAGAATATGGCCCTAAGGGCCACATCCAGTCATTTCTTGAAGACCTCCAGGGATGGTGGCTCCACCACACACCACCCAGGAAGGGCAGCCCATTCCAATTCCAATTCCTCTTGAGGTCCATCCTGAACCTCCCTTGGCATAGCTTGACGCTATGTCCTCTTGTCCTGTCACTGGTTAACCTTTAGCAGAGACCTGGCTACCACCTTCCTTCAGGTAGTTGTAGAGAACAAGAAGGTTCCCCGTGAGCCTCCTTTTCTCCAGGCTGAGCCTCCCCAGCTCCTTCAGCCTCTTCTTATCAAACTTGTACTCCAGACCCTTCCCCAGTTCCATGGTCCTTCTCTGGGCTTGCTCAAGCACCTCAATGTCTTTCTGGTTGTGAGGGGCCCAAAACTAAACACAGGATTTGAGGTGTGACCTCAGCAGTGCTGAGTACAGGGTACAGTCACTGCCCTGGTCCTGCTGCCCACACTATGTCTGACACAAGCCAGGATGTCCTTGGTCTTCTTGGCCCCCTAGGCCCACGCTGGCTCATGTTCCGCCTCTGTTAACCAGCACCCCCAGATCCTCTTCTGCTGGGCAGTTTTCACGTGACTCTGCCCTAGCCAGTAGCACTGCATGGGGTTGTTGTGACTCAAGTATAGGACCTAGCACTTGGTCTTTCTTCTTGAACAAACCTCATGATGTTGGTGTCAGCCCATTGATCGATCCAGCCTGTTCAGATCTCTCTGCAGAGCCTTCTGCCCTCCAGGAGATCAACATTCCCATCCAACTCAGTGTGTGCAAATTTACTGAGGGTGCCCTCCATCCCCTTGTTCAGATGATCTGTAAAGACCTTGAATAGGACAGGGCCCAATACTGAGCCTTGTGTAACACTCTTAGTGACCAGCTGCCAGTTTGATCCAGCATCATTCACTGCCATTCTCTAGGTTAAGTCGTTCCTTGTAAAGTAGTGATTTTTTTTTTTGCAACATTCCCTGAAATTAAGAATCTCTTTTTATCTTAACAGTTTTCTGTGACAAAAATCAGGGAAGAAAATTGTGAATGAGATTACAATTTATAATTATTCATTTAACCAGTGATTTTTTTCATATGTAAAATAACTTTAATTATGTAATTATAAGTTTAAGTCCACCCATAGGAGCCTTAAACTGAAAAACACAATTGCACTTACAAATAATAATCCTACTTTAACAATTGTACTCTTAATGACTTTCCTCAGTCTTGCCAGTCTTTTGCAATAGTAGTAGTAGGTGATTGTAACCAGGGCAAATGTTAATCACAGGGGAATATAAAACTTCAAAGAAACTAAAGCAGTAATGTGGGGGCTTAAATGACGTTTTCTTTGCTTTGCTTGTTTAACAGCTGAATGAATAATAAATTATTTTTTAATGAATAAACATACCTCTGTGTCCTTGAAAGAAGCAACTCTTGCTTGGGAAGAATCATAATTAAGTGGGAATTGCTCCTGTTGAGTTGGTTTGGATTTACTGATTTAGGTTGCACAAAATGAAATGTACATCTTGTGAGTCATCTCAACAAGGAGATGTGAAACATAGTGTGGGAGAAATAAAGATGCATCTGTTTGATACTCCCCATGTCTTTGCAAGATAAAGAATCTGTTTTGTCAAGCCCATCGTCTTGCAAAGTGTAATACCTGATCCTTAAATACACTCTCAGTCTGAACTAATTTAAGGAGAAATGATTAAAGGAGATACAAGGAGCTTGCTTGAAAATTAGCCTTAGAAACAGCTGTAGTGTGAAATTTTAGTTAATTTTATTCAGTGCATATTATACTTCTCTGTATTATGCTGTAGGGTTTAATAGCACATGAATATTAGGCAGGTTTTCTGCTTCAGAATAGTTTGTATTATATGAAATTGTTAGGCTAATGAAAAGTTCCATAGCTACTGTGAATTACTTTGAATTAAAGCATTCAGTGATCCTGAGTGTGTTCTGTCTGTGCCTCTTGGATTGCCTGGGATAATTAAAGTGTAGGAACACCAAATTTTGTTGATCTCAGATGGCTTCAGTGGTCAAAATGCTCATCTCACTCAAGATGATAGTACTCCTGGATGCAGGCAGTAGGAGAACAATCAGGAGTACAGCTGGGGGCAGGGAAGTACACAGGAGCTTGCAGGTGGTCTAGTCTTTGGGCAGTGTTTGGGAATTCTTGTGTAGATTTGCACAACTGAATTTTTTGAGTAATGCTTTGGATTTCTATCTTCTGTTTGTCCATTGAAATTCTTGTGTTTCAGGTTACACTAAGCATTAATATAACCTGAAAAATTTTATTAATGCTTTCTGTTTGTATTTTCATCTCACATATGAGCTGAGATAAAAACATTCCTGAAAACTAAGTTCGTGGTTGATTGGATTTCTTTTTAATGCTTATATCCTAATAATTTGTTTTTCTATGGAAAATCCACGTCTCCTTTTCTAATTTCAGAGGAGGTATTCTAAAATGTGGCAATTTATTGTTTCCTTCTAGCCTTTTAGAGGTTTTAAGTTTTAGGTTTGATTTTTTAATCTAACAAAACATCATCCAATCTCCTTTAATAATTTTTTTTAAGAGTGTGCTGGGTTTTTTTATTTGAAGTCTACTAGTGTGACTTAATTTCAGGGAAGCAAAGATCATGATATTGGTATAGTTTGAAAGCTCCAGATGAAAAGTGCCTTTTGTTCTAAATATACACATTTTTAGATTAGAAAGATACCTTAAATTGCCTTCACTTGATGGCTAGTAGATTGGACCTTTCAAGGATCTAGATTAGTCCAGCTCATGTGATGTACTTGTTATGAGAAGAAGGACTAATGCCAGGGTTTTTTTCTTTTTTTGACCTTGAGAACACCCAGTAGCTCTGAATAGAGAAAATCAGTGGGCTGAAATAAATAGTGTCTCCTGGATCTTGACTCAATGCATGCTCAGATTCAAGCATCTGGAAGCTGTTTAAACCCATACCACAATAGGATGTCAGAGTCTGTCAAGTTATAGCTGGGAGCCATTGACATACCTGGTTGTCTTCCAAGATTTGAATTTGAAGTACTACTTTTAGCTAGAGACATAAAAATATTTGTATTTGTAAAAAAAAAAAAAAGCAGTTGCATTTTTTTTAAATTTGAAATGTCATTATATTTTGAAAAAGTTTTTTTTGTCATATCCATCTTTGTGCTACTTTNTCAGAGTCTGTCAAGTTATAGCTGGGAGCCATTGACATACCTGGTTGTCTTCCAAGATTTGAATTTGAAGTACTACTTTTAGCTAGAGACATAAAAATATTTGTATTTGTAAAAAAAAAAAAAGCAGTTGCATTTTTCTTAAATTTGAAATGTCATTATATATTGAAAAAGTCTTTTTTGTCATATCCATGCTTGTGCTACTTATTTATTTATTTATTTTACAGAAAATATAATGGTCATATTGAAAACAAGCCCTTAACCATTCCAAAAGATATTGACCTTCATCTGGAAACAAAATCTGTAACAGAAAGGGACACTATTGGTAAGAGTATGCAAACAGTAATATATTATTTCCAATATATTCTGATTCTATCAAGTGTTTATTTGTGATTAATGCTGAAATATCTTTTTTGTAGACAGTGAATGAATAGAAGCAAAACTGGTTATAAATGAAAAAGCAGGTAATAGGGCTAAGTCTCCTTTTGTGTTCCGTGGGTAACATTTTAATAGCAGTGTTGTGGAAAGGGATGAGTAGGTGAAATCCAGCATAAAGCACAACTATCATATCAGGCTCCCATATCATTATGAGACAACACCAAAAGAATCACATCATAGACTATTCAAAATAGAGTTTTTAGCTTTGTACAAGAAAATAACAATTGGCAGACGTCAAGCTGTATACTCTCTGATCATCTAAAATAGGAAATGTGCTGTGGCATTGGAACTTAAGACCTTTCAACCACACATCTGAAGCATTGAGGTAAAATGCTTAAAAATGGCAAGTGACAGTACAGAAATACGCAGCATTAAGTGGTTTGGAAGGTACTGGTTTTTTAGATGGTAACTTTTGATTACTTAATCAGTCATTCTGTTACAGAAAATTCATACATCTGTATGTATGTGATGTGTATTTTCTTTCTACCTACTTTTTTATATTTATGTGTTCTCTGGATAAGTATAGAAAGAAAGGATGCATAGTCCTATGCGGGAGACTTCTCAGCTTAAATTGTAGGAGACAGTGTTTGTGTAGCAGAAATGAAGTTTTTGAAGCTGGCACATAAATAAGCAGAGCATTCACAAGTTTCAACTAGTGTTACTTTCTTGAAACTATAGCATTTAATTGTCAACCTCAGTGATACAGGATAGGGTTTACTGTGTTTGAAAAGTAATATATACAGTTTTTTGGTGAATCTAACCAGATTTTTATTTCAAAATAAGTGTAGGACTTGGAAATACGTAAGTTTGCCCAGTTTCGTATCTTTGCCAGCAGGTAGCTTGTAGTCAAGTCAAACATTCAGTAATGTTTTCTCACTATCAGATCGTGCAAATGTAGGGAAGGTGTGTTTGGGAGGGACAATCTGTGTTGTCACAAATTGTTCTTTGCAGTTTCCAACACCTATGGAAACTCTCCATAATATCCAGCCTGTATGCAACACAGTGTGATCCCCAGAATTTTTACAGTGAAGTTTACGCAACGATTATTGCTTTATAGGATGTATTAACAAAATCTCAAAGAACAAACCATTAGTATCTTAGATAGTGGGCTTTTTAAAATAAAAAGAAGTGTATATTTGTAATATAATAAATGATAGCCAGTGAGCTTTTAATCTTTAACAAAGCGTCAAAAAACCCCTCTCACCTGGAATTGCAGCTGGACTCAGCTGGAAAACTGTTTACTCTCTGTGTTGTGGAATCTAAATTAAGTATGCTTTTTGGATTTAGGATGTTATAAAAGCTGAGGTGATAAAATAGTAAAACCTCGTAGCCTTATAAATTTGAGTAGTAATCAAGTATTGGATGACAGAAGTGAAGAATGAAGTTCACATTGTTGAGTGACTTTTTCACTGTTGTTACATTTTGCTTGGTTGATCTGGGTCTACCTGAACGTCACTTTAATACACTTAAAACACAATTGGAAGCTTCTTTTAATTGCTACTCCAATTGTTACTCAGTAACTGCCTTAAAACATACTTTTAACATTGACAAACTTTATATTTTTCAGCATTGCATTACTTTCCGGAATATCAATGGTTGGTGGATTTCACTGTTGCAGCTACAGTTGTGTATGTGGTGACAGAAGCCTATTACAGCATTATGAAGCCCTCACAAGAAATGAATATCAGCGTAGTGTGGTGTCTGCTTGTCTTGGCTTTTGCAGTGTATCCTTTTCTGTTTTCTTGAATCCCTCTACCTGTTCTAAATGCTTTACATCATTCTGCAATTCATATAAATCTCTGTACCATTGATGGATAGGATACAAAAATATTTAGCATTTGGAAAAAGGATCCTGTAAGCTAGTGCCGTTGTTGGATAATGTATATGCTGTACATGCTCTTTGTGAATGCTGGTATCGTTAGCTTGTTAACATCAATACCAGACTATTTAGGAGAAAAATACATGTTTGCAAATACAGTTAGTGCTCACCTGTAGTATGTAGTGGTTCTAAACTAACTTGATTTTGCTCAGTTTGGCAATCAGAAATAGTTACATGTACAGAAAGTACAGCTTTTGGAGAAGTTTGGAAATTTACTGCACATTTTTTGTTTTCAGTATGTTTAGTCTAATAGTTCCTGAACAGAATAGTATAGTGATGTGTATACCAGTTTATTGCAAAAATGCATGAATTCATAATTTTAAGATAAATTCAGCGCATTCTTACAGAAAATAAGTTATGTAGACAGTTGTAGGAACTGAGCTCTGTGAAAAGCTAAATTCCCCTCTGAAACTGAGGGAAGTGGAAGTGGAGTATTTAGGAAACAGGCAATATCAAACCATAAAATGTTTGTTTTGTTATGGAGAGGGCAGGTAATTTTTTTTTTTCTTTAACTGGAGAAGGCAGTATCAGGCATAGATGCTTGCATGGTAGTTAACTGTTTTCCTCATACCAATCCAGACACACACTTTAGGGAGGAAAGTTGCATTTTAAAGATATCATAGGGGATAAAGCAGTGGAATTGAATAAAGGCTTGTAAGAGTGCGGATTATGGAAAGGTGAACTGGAAAGTGAATTGCTACAGCTCCTCTTCTCCTTCAGCACCTGAGAACAGATAAAATGCTAAGTTACAGTTGATAAACCTCTTGAATATTCAAAATTGTTTCCTCTGTATAAATGCTAGTTCTTTGTTAGAGATTCATAATGTGTTGTGGTTTGTTCAGTTGGTTTGTTATATTAGCAGTAGCTGGTAGTGTTACGTAAAACCTTGAACTCTAATGTGTGGTTACATTTGGCTAAGAGTTCTGAATATGCTTAATGCTTGCCTGTCCTTGATAATTATTAAAATGTGTGCTGCTTTTATGGTATGGACAGGAATTCTTTTCTAAGTAGACTGAAGTATAAATGATAGAATTTTTCCAGAATTTTTGCTTTTAGTGTATAAAAACTTGCTAGAAGAGAGAGTCAACTCACATTTGGAAAAAAGATTGTCAGTAGCTTGCTTCCAGATCAGGTGTTTCTCCTTTGATATGTCAGTGAACTTATCCACGGTCCAAAAGGTGTTTTTTCTAGTCTACTGTGACAACAAAATTGGTGTCTGTCTCTTGTGCACCTTTTAATTACATTATCGGTATAGTATAGGTAATATATAGTTGTTACTGCACATCTTTTGTTTTATTTTCTGATGTGAAGTCAGGAATTTTAGTTTAATCTTTGCAGAAGGAAGGAGAAAGAGGCAGCTACTGTTTCAAAAATCAGAAGTGATAGTCAACACCTTTCGCTCCCGTTTTGAGGATGAGGGGGAGTTTAATAGAAGTAAGGGAAAAACGAGCTTCTAATACTAAAGCCACAATATGCTCTTAGATTTATTGGTGACAGTGCCCTGTTTGCTTCATCTCTGCTGTCTCAGGAGTAGTCAATTTAAATAACATTATAGTAATTGCAATTCTAGGTGAAACAGAGTTGTGAATTATATATTGTAGAAAAATCCAGTGCAGTAACACTTTCTTACCGTGGTTTTGAACACTGTCCTATCATTGCTTTCATTTGGTCATCAATTCCGGGCAAAACTTTAAAAAATATTTAAGTTGCCTGTCAGTGCAAGATTTTTGTCTCAGTAGTGTGAACGTGCAAGTAGCTGTTAGGGTCTCTGCTTAGTACCTGTATGAGGAGTTAGTGGCTGTGTAGAAGGATGCAGTAACAGGAAGCACAGTCTAAACTTTATATTAGCCTTAACATCTCCATAAATATGTTAACATAACTTATTCCAGGCATTACAGCTTTTTGGGTGAAGGAGGTAAAATACAGAGGTATTGGTAACAATACTTGCGGCACTGGAACCTAGTCAGATGAGATTTCAGAAGTTCATTCATGTATTGTGACATCAGGCCTTTGGGATGCAGAGGATACTTAAAACTTACTCAACTAATCACTAACTCAGTATGTCAAGACCAGAAATGATTCTATGATAGTGGAAGATTCAGAAAAATTTGGTTGCCTCCATATTTTCAACAGAAAGCAGTCAACATGATATGTCAAAGTTAAATATAGAACAACTTTGTGTTTTGCTGACAAGTGTTTCTTCTGTTTCATGCCTGTGTGTTAAGGGGTGATAAATTATACTAAGGATACAAAGCAAGCTTGCAGATGATAGAAAACTGGGAGGAGATGTTGACTCCCTTGAAGGCAGGGTGGCCCTGCAGAGAAGCCTTGACAGATTAGACCTAGGCAATCACCAACCATATGAAGTCCAACAAGAGAAAGTGCTGGACTCTGCACCTGGGGTGGGGCAACCCTGGATGTATGGGCAGACTGGGGAACAGGAGTCTGGAAAGCAGTGCCATGGAAAAGAACCTTGGTTGACAGAAAGTTGAATGTGAGTCAGCAGTGCCCTGGCAGCCAGGAGGAGCTAGCATCGCCAGCCAGGCAAGGGAGGGTTTTGTCCTGCGCTAAGACATTCAGGTGTTAGAGAATGTCTAATGGAGGCCACAAGGATGGTGAAGGTTCTGGAGGGGAAGCTGCATGAGGAGTGGCTGAGGTCACTTGGTCTGTTCAGCCTGGAGGAGGCTGAGGGGAGACCCTATTACAGTCTGCAACTTCCTCCTGAGGAGAAGAGGAGGAGCAGACACTGATCTCTTCTCTCTGGTGCCCAGAGACAGGACTCAAGTAAATGGCGTGAAGTTGTGTCAGGGGAGGTTTTGGCTGGATATCAGGAAAATGTTCTTCACCCAGAGGGTGGTTGGGCACTGGAACAGGCCCCCAGGGAAGTGCTCACAGCCTGGTAGAGTTCAAGAAGCATTTGGACAGTGGTGTCAGGAGCATTGTGTGATTCTTGGGGATGGTGCTGTGCAGGGGCAGGAGTTGGATGAGCCTATGGGTTCCGTCCAACTCAGACTATTCTGTGCTTCTGTGAATTCACAGTTTTCATGTGTTTTAGTAGAATAGAAGATGGACCTTTTTCACTTCAACGATATGAACTATAAAATTCAATTCCATAATTGCAGCAGTTTAAAAAATAAAATTATTTTTGTAAAAGGGTATACCATAAATTCTGCAGTGCCTGCAACTATATACAATATGTAGGGGATACAATTTTACAATGCCTCTTGTGGCCAAAATAACTGAATAGAAGGGGAGCTGGTGTGGGCAATCTATTAACGTAGCACTGAATACTCCCAAATTATTCCTTCAGTAGATCCTGAATATTAGGTCATGCAGTGGAAGGAAGTGATAAGAAGCAAGCCATAATGCTACAATTTTCTCCAACCCAAAAATAGAAGCAGTGGTGATTAGTAACTAACAGACGGTTTCAGTCATGTGTAGTTTGCATAATCATTAATGTATTTATTGAGTTCTGAATCTGCACTATAATTAGAATTTATTGTTAGTATGCTTTCTTTTTCCTCATCGAATTTTCCAAATCCTTCAGGCACAATCCATTGTTGAAGTCATGAAGTATCTAGGGGGTAGGTGTTTTCAATTTGTGATTAATGTCCCTAACTGTAAAAAGAGCCTTGGTTTAAGCATGTGTTTTTAGAGAAACAATGCTTTCCAGAACACAGTCTGTATGGTCTATTACGTACTTCTTTTTGGGACATGGTAAGTCTTCCTTTTGATGTATCAGTTCTTTCTGTCAAGTGTGAAGGGATCTGAAGGTGATTACTATGATATTAGAATTACTAGATGCTGTCCTTAGATCACCTCACATTGTGCGTATTAGAATCTCTCTGCATATGCATGAAATTCAGCAGTGTGTATGTTAAATGTGTGCTGCCCGTTGAAGTGTGATGTTGCATAATCATAGTTTCTTGAGAGACTAATGATTGTTCAAATGTTTTACTGAATAGATACCCCCCAAAAATGTTTCCATGTACTCTACATATTAAAATTCTTTCAGTATTAGAAATGGGCAAATACAACTATGTTATTGCATAGTGGGGGGGGAAAAAGTGGTACAGATTACCCTTAAAACCTTGTTTTTCCTTTTTCTCTTTGTTTTTTTTCAAGTTACATAATGCCGGGAGTGATGTCCAAATATTGCATTTAAATCTGAACTGGATATTGCCTGCCATTTAAATTATAATGAGCTGCACTTCATAGTAATAAGAGTTGATAGTGTATCATGTAAAGTTTATCCTAATCTGTTTCACTTTAGAACTAATTTAGAAATGTGTAAAAAGAGAATGCTCAATAAATGTTTTTAAAACACCCTGATAACAGAGCAGGTGATGTCTTAAATGTTTTTCTTTGTGGCTGTGGGGCTAGATAAAAGGATTTGATATAGAGGGGTTTTAAGGCTGACTCTGTTTTTCCAAGGTGAACATGGGATAGATTTTTCTTTCCTAGATAGGCCTCAATATGCTGTTGTCTCAACTCTCTTTGATCGCTAAAAGTCTCAAATGTGTGCATAGTTGAAGTGCTTGAGGACATGGCTTAGTGGTGAACTTGTTTGTGTTAGGTTCATGGTTGGGCTTGATGTTAAAGGTCTTTACAAAATGATTCTATTTGAAAGGAGAGAAATATAAATTCCATCTTTTCATGTGTCGTCTTTGTTATTATAAGTAAGCCTAGATCAAAACTCTACTCCAGAGTATTCCTGGCTACCCATTATGTGATTGTTATGCTTTAATGTGTTCTGTAATTTAACCTGAAATTGGCTGAACACATATTACCTTCAAAAGAAATAAATGCATATGATAGAACAGCCCTAGTGTAGATGACTGAAATACAATTTTGTCATTCTTAGTTATAGTTATTTTACAAACTTAATTTTCCTTGACCATTTTCATGTGTAGTAAGGTACTGTTTTCATTGACTACCCATTATTTCAAAGTTGAGGACGGAGGTGAAAGATCAGTTTGTGTCACCTTTGGTTTTTTCTTCTTTGTGAAAGCAATGGCAATACTCATTGTGACAGAAAACTATCTAGAGTTTGGATTGGAATCAGGTAATTCCTTTCTTCAGTGTTTGAAATAGCTGTAGTGATTGCATGAGCTGAAAAAAATTATTTCCAGCATTTTTGAGAAAATCTGTGTTAAAATGAATGGTGCAAGTCATACGCTTCTAAGAAAATTTGCTTTGGAATTCAGATTATAAATAATATACTGTATATTTGCCTGGTTTTCTCTTAAATAGTGTAGTCTTTGCCTAGGTTGTTTGTTTTGTTAATTGTATTTACCTTCCAGTTACTGATTTAGCCCTTTTTGACTTTCACAGTTAAGTGTAGCTCTCTTACCAGAAAAGAATTTAAAAGGTTACCTTTTTTCATCTTCCCAAGGGGTCCAAATATTACAGATGTTGTTAATCAAGTTTTATTGTGTTGTGGACATGAAAGAGCTCTGCTAGACATATGAAAAATTGTTTAAAAGATGACTTGTTACCCAACATTTTATTTCACAAAGGGGATCCTTCATTTGTACTGTAATAAAATAAATAAAATATATGTGTCTCTGCAGGATTCTCGAATTTCTCAGAAAGTGCTATGCAGTTTCTTGAAAAACAAGGTTTGGAATCCCAGTAAGTTTCTGGAAATACACTTGTCTGTTTATATATGAGTTTATAACTGAACCATTTGGATTCTCTTAAGACAAGCATTTGTCTTGCATGTTTTGCTTTTGTACAGGGTTATAATCCCTACAATAGTTTAAAGAGGTTAATGAAAAGAATGTGAAAGTACCCACAAGTAATTGAAGTTGCATTAGTGTTTTCATTTTAATATGGTGATAAGTTCTGACATTTTGATTGTAGTTCATAAAATATAATTCAAAAGTATAAACACTTTTTTCACAGTATTTCCCTTCAGCAAGGATTGTTTAAAATAAGTATTTTTTTGTCATTCCTATAGCATGCAAGAGGATGAATGTGCAAAAGCTTCAAGAGAGTTTGTGTTAAAGTTGGCATTAGGAGTAAATTGTGTTGTTTGGTCTTATTTTCAGGTTGTAACTGTTCCTATCATGCAAAAACATCTGCCTGCTACAGGATATCCAAGTTTTATATGGACTGTTGGAGGAGCATGCCATAGCTTGTGATGTTACATAAATACACAAATGCTGTCATAGGCAGCCTTTGTATATTGCAAAATGGATTTCTGTTACAGTTCCTTATACATGTGTGCTAAAATTTAGGGAGCATTTCATCACTGGGAGCACAGCATTGAATTTCTTGCTTGGTCGGTCTCAAGTATCATGCAGAAGCCATGGCATATCTTTATTTTTGAGGAACAGAAGTTTCCTCAAACTAGATTAGCGTAATTTATGAGTAAACTCAAGGGAAACCACTTAACTGAATCCCATGTGTTTCTTACCCTTTCTTTAACCTGCTTTCCTAAGCTATTGCAAGGTCACTAACTTCTGTATTCATTTTCATGTTAAGTGTTAGTTTTGTTTTAAACTATTGTAGTGCTTTGCCTGTTTTTAGCAGCAACTGAGTTAATGATGGTGTCTCTTGATAGTTTAGGTGACATAGATTAAGAAGGAATCTGAAACTCATTTGGATCACTAGATTTGCTATTGTTCCTCTTTAATCCGTTAATTACATTTCACTGTAACTGTGATGTTTTAGTTGTTTGTTTGAGGGTTTTGTTTTGGTTTGGTTTTTTCTTTGTGTAATCCAGTGTTTGTTACTTATGTAACTAATTCTGTGATTTGGTTGATCCTGGATATCTTTCCTGTAATTTTTTTTATATACAATAGTAATCACTTGGAAGAGACATGTTAATGACCACATGTACATTTCAGATAATTCTGTGAAAAGCTGCAGTAATACAGTTTGATAGAGCTTTTTAATGGATAATGGTAGAATAAAATATCCATTTTATCTGTGAGCAGGTAAACTTATGAGGCATTTGTTCCTCTTAAAAACACAGTCCTTAAATTCATTGTATTTTAGCTATTTCTGTTATATAATTTGTTGTTAATTACAATATAAAATTACTCTTTTTTTTCTTCTTCTTTACTAACAAATTAACATCTCACAGGCAGTAAATTAGATTTTCTGTTTTTCTAGGAAATAAATAGGTGACTTGGTTGGGTTTTGAAAGTATTTTAAAAATTTTTGATTTCTAATTGGTTTGTAATAATGTTAGTATTCCAGAGGAAGCCTATAGAACGCCGTTGGCTTTTTTTATTAAATGTTAGATACTGTTGGGTTGAAAGTAGTCTCTGATACTCCCCGCTCCCCCAACTTCCTCCCCAAGAAAATGCTTATTTCCTTTCTTTTCTTTTAGGGGTCCTGTGTCTAAACTAACCTTCAAATTGTTCCTGGCTGTTCTGTGTTCACTTATTGGTGCTTTTTTGACATTCCCTGGCTTGCGACTGGCTCAAATGCATCTGGATGCTCTGAATTTAGCAACAGAAAAAATAACACAGTAAGAGAAAATATATGCAAATAGGTATATGCTACTCAGTCTTAAATCTTTTATGTCTAAAAATAAATAAAACAAACTATTCCAACAAGAAGGTAGTGACTTAAGACTTCTGTTGCTGCCTGCTTTTCATATCTTGAGCAGATTTGCAACCTGCCACTTTCTGCTCAACTTGTGCTGTGCCAGTCTGTTACATTCTTTGCCTTGTAATTAAGAGTCCCAATTAAAGGAGCTTTCCTTTCCTCCTGCAAGAGCTCCACCATGAATGTCTCTGTGTCCAGCTTTCTTTCCTCCATCATGTCTTTCCAGAAGTTAAGATAACCTTCAGGAAGTACAAGTACAACCACAGACTTTTTTTTTCCACCCACAGTTACAGCTGGGCATTATTCCTTTAATAAATTTAGCATAGGATAAAATGCAAAAATGACCCAGAATATTTAATAAGGGTCATATGCTAATACCAATTTAAAGGAATATTTTCATTTTCAGCCATCCTTTCATTTGGTAGTAAAATGTTCTGTCCATTTTAACTATTTCTCTTGAGCATTCTCTGGTTGAGGGTGAAACTCCAAGTGGCTTTCAGAGATCTTGACTGTTGATGTTTAATACATGATAATGACAGATTCTGCAGCACAGGGCTATGTGGGTACTCAATAAATTTCCTAAGACAACCATTATGTTTTCCAATAGGAAAATAATTTTTATTCAAACTGCATTTTTTTTCTTTCCTTTCAGGAATGCTCAGCTTAAAAATTAATATATTTGAAGTGAGTCTGTCAGTCTTGGTAAACTTATAAGCAAGTACACTTGCACCCAGTGTAGTTGTCCATGTATAGCAGCCAGCTATTGGCTTGTTTTATCTGCTGTTACATTTCTGTCTGTGTGTAGACTGTGACTGAGTCACTTCCTAATCTGTTCTTTTCAGATAAATAAACTAGTTAGTTCTTAATTTTTATGGTTCTCAATATTTTAAAATTTCTTGTGTCTGTTTTGTAAGTATTCCAACATCTTCCTTGATCAGTGGACATGACATCCTAGGCAGAAATACAAATGCTGAAACAAAAATCCATTAATCAAGAACTAAAGGAGAATTAATATCAACTAAATTGTGGTTATGAAAATTAAAACTTCTCTAGCTTCTTTAGAGGATATTGGAACTGGTTGTTGAAGATAACTTTGTGCAACACCACCAAGTTATTTTCAAAAGTCTACCAATACTTTGACCATTCCACTGGAACAAGGTGAAAGTTACATTAAATGGATTAAAAGGCATCGATATAATTAGGTAAAGCCATTATAAAGAATAATTGTCAAGTGATAGGTTCTAATAAACCTGAAGAACATAACTTGTCCTTGCTGATGCAAATAGATTTGTCAATGAGTAGATAATTTATTGACTACAGTTGTTTGACAGTGACTAAAGGGGTGTTGTAAATGAGGATGATATGTCACTGATACAAAGCTCTCTAAGTTGGGTGCTAAAACAATGTCTGTCTCTGCAGTCAAATACATACTCTACTTAAAAAAACCCAACCAAAACAACTACAAAGAAAAAGGCAAACAAACAAACAAAACACAAAAATGACAAAAACCAAAGAAAAAACCTTAATAAAACCAAAAGTCCCCAAGTCCCCTAAGCTGCCCAGAAAAATCACTAATCTCCCTTAAAATCCAACAAAAGAACCAAAACTAAACAACCCAAGAGAGCCGAACAGAAAATCTATTCCTTAATGGAATGGAAGATTTAACTTGCAGGGAACACTGACCAAAAAAATCCCCAAACCTTAAGGGTTAATGATTAAGTACCACTTTGCTAATATGTTGAAAATTATGATTGTTGTTCTTTTATGAATATAGGGAGTAAGTTCACTGGTTTTGGGTAAACAGAATAAAAATCACCTGGTGTCCCTTTTGGTTTTGAGAAGCGGTTTGATTTTTTTCTTTGGCAGTAGTATCCTTCCCTGCGTATATTTGGAGTCTTCTTAACAAATTTGTACCATTTTTGTACACATTCCCTCCTTTGCCAGAGCGTGCTTCAAGAGTATTACAGCCTTTCTGCCTGTTCCAAAAAAACAAAAACAAAAACAAAGAAACAAACAAAAAAGTTATTCTAACCACCCTTTGGCACATGCCAGTCCATTAACTCAGTAGGATCTCTTAAATAAGTAGAAGCTCAGGTTAAAGGCTTTCACAATCTAATGAAATGCTTTGGACTGTTCCTTGATGCTGTTGCATTCCCTAGCAACACTTAATAGCTAGCAGGGCTTATTTCTTCATCTGAAACCAAAGATTAAAATTTGTGTGTGATGACAACTTCTGTGACATGCAAACATTTTAGTTGTTTTAGGAAGCTTGATAGTTTGCAATCAGGAAGGTCTTATGTTCTTTAGAACAACTTTTGATTACATCATTTTTTCTGTAGTGTAGAAGTAATGTAATGTTTTCTATAATGTAGTGAAGGTGGAGACAAACCTGATTCTCATAGTGAAGAAGTACTGCCCTAACAAAACAACCCAATCCCTTCAACTCTTCTCATTTCATTTTAGTGATGAAAAATGATTGGGAAAATGTGTTTAGAAATAGAGAAGAAAATTTAGAAATTTAAAATAAAGAAGGATATTAATTTCAGGAAGGACTCCAAAAACTATGTCCCCTTTTTAAATTCCACTGTTTTGTACTCAAAGGTTCCTAAAGAGTGCTATGTTTATTTTTATTGTGCAGTTTCATACAATGATTTTAAAAGGGAAAAGCTGTGCTGGCTTTCTGGATTTTTTTTTTTTGGTGTGAGTATCTTTAATTGAATATAAGTACCAAGTTTAACTTAGGCAGGGTTTCTAAATAAAATGCTTTATTAAACTGTGAAATCTGGCCTCTGACAACTCTTCCTCCTGTTCTTTTTAAAGCCAAAATCCAGTGTGATTTCACAATATGTAGTATTACTGTTTTGTTGAAATGTAGGTCATACCTATAAAATAGGGAAGTAATTTTCTTATTTATCTTTCTTCCAACTATTTTGAAGTTAAGATTTCTCCTTTTGAATCTGTATTCACATTCAACAGTATGGTCATTGTTTTTGTTAACTAACTTCCCCTTTTTTTTTCTTCTTTCAGAACATTGCTACATATAAACTTCTTGGCACCTTTATTTATGGTTCTACTGTGGGTAAAACCAATCACTAAGGACTACATTATGAACCCACCTATGGGCAAAGAGAGCATTCCTTTGTAAGATTTCCTTTAAAAATTCTTTCTAGGGTATTGAGAACAAAACAATGTCTTAGAGCTCTTTGAAAGCTGTAGAACCATGAAAGACTTTACTAGAATCTGCTGTCAGAGGAATTGTGGAAGGTGCAGCTGAGTTCTAAAGAGCTTCTGTTATTTCAAAAGAGTGAGAAATGGTTGCAGAATATTGAGTGTTAAGGTGGTGGTTCCCAAAAAGCTGCTGTCTTTTGACATCTCATTGGCAGTAATGGGTTGTTCTTTGTAGGGGTGGAATACTACCTGCTGGAACCTTGTATCTTGCATATTGGTGTAGGAGAGGAGTGGTTTCACTGAGAATAGTCGAGATATGTTGGCATGAGAACTGAACTAGGAGGTTTGTCTTAAGATCTACATGCTGATGAAGTGGTATTGAATTGATAAGTAAAATGTTTAAAATATAAAAAGGGAAAGAGTTTCCAAGAGGAGTGGTATCTAAAATACTGTATAAGTAGCACAGTTGATTGTCATTGTCACAATTAGTCTTGCTAATTCAAAATAGACTTGAAAAAGATATGATGGGCTGATATGTTTCTTGCTTTCTAGAGTGAGATAGACTTCTAAAGTGATGCTGTGACCATTGAGCTATTACATAAAACACAACAAATAATACATATTTTGTATATCTTTTGTTCCTCAGTTTATTTTTAAATGAGGGTTGAGCTATAACTGGGTATCTCAGGCAACTGAAGTACACATTTACAGTCTAGTACTATTTACTGTCTAGCCCTGTGTGTCTGAAAACCTGTAATTATCTGAGCAACCTTGGGCTTTAGTGTCCTGCCTTCATTATTCAGAATTTAAGCATTTAAGAACTGCTCTTGTTTACAGACAAATGAATACTAATTTGGATCTAATGCTGTAGGGCTACTGAGAAGTAGTAGGAAACAGAAATAGAAGGCAAAAGTAAATATTACTTGCATGTGAACTTCATAAGTGTAGTTTGTATGTTAACTAGTTTTGACAATTTGCCTCAAGATTACTTTAGAGATGATACAAACAAATAACTGTAGCTGTAGGTGGTCTTTGGAAAACAGCATTACCCTTTGTTTATTATCCACAGAATGTCAGAAGATACATTTGATACCATCAGATTATGGATTATAATCCTGTTGTGTGCTTTACGGTTGGCTATGATGCGTCATCATTTACAGGCCTATCTGAATTTAGCCCAGAAAAGTGTGGATCAGATGAAAAAGGAAGCTGGTAGAATAAGCATGGTTGATTTACAGAAAATGGTAAGTATGGTGGCACTGAGGTTATGTATTTGTAGTACTTCGACTGTGCAAATGATTTTTTTCCAGTTTGTTGTCTTCTGTGGCAGCAGAGCTCAAATCTGAATGAAGCTTTCTAGACTGTATCTCCTATAAAAATAGCACCATTACAGAGAAATTCTGCAAAGCAAAATATGGAGAGATGTATCATCTGTGTTATGCAGATGGTTTGTCCTTGGTTATTTGGAAGTTGTTACAAAAGATCGCTTCCAATGAGTGGTGATCTGTAACTAATACATGGGAAAGAAAAAAATTGAATTTAGATAGAAGGGTAAAATACTGTTACCAACTATGATTTTTAAATTGAGGGAGAAATTATGATAAGGTGGTTATATTTTGGAATAAAATGACAGATGTTTAATTCTGTCAAACCACTTTCAAGTGCACCAGCCTAGTTAAAAAATTGCCTATCTTATTGTGGACAAGGTGAAATTTCTTACCGTTCTTTTTTTTAAAGAAAAGTAGTAAAGCATACCTTGAACAAATGGAGGAAGTAGAATGGATGTTGTGTGTTGTCTGCAAAATAAGCTTAAATTTCTAGTGCTTCTTGAGAGTGCTGTCTAATGATCCTGCTGAATTGGGGTGTATTGCAGGAGGACTGTTGAAGCATGCCATTAGGCAAAGACTCCTCTTCCAGGATTGTCATTATTACTTACAGTTACACTAAGTGTCTGAAGGTCATAAGTGAACTACGCAGTAGTTATTTACAAACAAAGTGGCTAGGAATTTGCTTCAGAAAAAAAGTTAGGAAGTACATGTAGTAGCAGCTGGTTAGGATGGAACTGTGCTGATTGCTGTAAATGTGCTATTTTAGTACTGGAATTTTATTCCTATCTGTAAAACAGTAATGTCTTCTCTATGTGGCATTTCTTAAATCCATTTCTCCAGTATCTTCGCATATTCTCTTTGAGAAGGCCATAGTCACTAGATGTAGTCTTGTCTTGTTTTACTCATCATATCTGCTTTAACTTTTTTAGGAACTTCTGCCAGTGAATTCTTTCCTGTCTGTCATTCTGCAGATCATTAGTGATTCTAGTGATCATTTCTTTTTCATTTGTTATTTTTGTCATATTCCATCAATTTTTTGACAATATTTTTGTCTCATGCTTTTTCTTCTGTCAGTGTCTTACTACTTTTTCTTCTCATGTTAGTTTTTTGATGCTTGCTCATTAAGAAGCCCTTTGAGGCTTGAGAGGTATTCCCAAAACTATAATGTCTGCCCTTCATAATTTTTGCCACCCTGCATTCTGTTCTTTTTTAAAACCCAAGTAGTTTTATTTCACTACTTGCTTGCTACTGGTTTTATGACTTTTTTTCCTTCTTTATTTGGTTTAATCTTTTAGGTCAATAGTTTGTATAAAATAAGTAATGTTACAATCTTGAGGAAAATGGAACAGATGCAGAGCAGGGGGAGGGATATATCTGAATGGATTTCGATGAACCATAGTGCATAACTGAAATAAAGATCGTTTAAATGCTGTTACTGATCTAATGAAAACTCATCTTGTCATTGTTTTTAAAATACAGGTGTTTTCCAGTTGGAAATCTTAAAAATATCTCGCTTCTGAAAAAGGACTGTAATATCAACCAGGCTCTCATTTACTTTTTATGGGGTTTTGGACTCTGACTACTACTTCATTTTTGAAATAGGATTTAGTTTGTAAATAACAGGAAACTTGAAAGATTAAACATATATATTTATTTTTGCTTCTGGTGTATTAAAATAGGAATCATTGAATGATGGGATGCAGTTTACAGAAGCAAAATTGATTCTCTTTTTTTTAACAGAATTGATGCTTTTAATTATTTCCTTTCAGCACTTCCTCTCAGATTTATAAATGTCCTCAAACTAGAATTCATTATACAGATTTCTTCATTAGGTCTTTTGAAGACAATATGTCACATGCCAAGAGTTACTAGAAAATTCTTAAAACAGCTCTAATGCACAAGTACTGGGGTTTTTAATAAGTTATTTGTTTTTCCTAGACATGTTCATAAAGGTCTGCTTTGATCAAAAAGGACTCATGAACTTTACTCTATTTCATTTTTCCAGGTGGCTCGGGTATTCTATTATCTCTGTGTAATTGCACTGCAGTATGTTGCACCATTGGTAATGCTCCTTCACACAACTCTGCTCTTGAAAACACTAGGTAGGCAAAATTGGATCAACAAAAGTTTATTCTGTTTTACACGGGGCTTTTTTATTTTCACCTGACTAAAGAGAATTAGAATTCATGGGTACTTGAAATACAAAAACACCTTTTAGTTTCCTGTACTTTAAAACATTCATGTGTGGCTTTTAAGCAGTTTTTTCTGTTGCTGCTTTTGATATTTTTCAATTACATGCTAATTTGTTTGATTTATTTCTGAGAAATTGCGTAATGCAACCAATTAAACTGTTTATGTCTGTTGAAATATTTGTCTTTTTAGGAGTATTTGAAAAGTGAACTGTATAAAGCATGATTGATTTAACTTCATGAGCGTCTCATAAAGGAATTTTTTTTGTCTTTTTATCTTTAGGAGGCTTTTAGAATGGGACTTGTGAGATACGGGGTTCATGTAGTTACTAGGAGATCTGAAGTCGCTCTGGTTTGGGGTTTTTTTCTTTCTTTCTTGTGAGAGATGTCTTTCATAGCCTGCTATGCAGTTGTGTCATTCTCTTTGCGAAAAGGCAATGGATAGAGATAGGCTTTAGTAGGTTGTGATTCATCCTGCCCTGGAGTAGACGTCTCCATCTGGTGAAATGAATCATACCCAGGACATACAGGGGTTTCAAGGCAGCTATATCATATGTAGCTGCTTGAGTGTCAGGATGAATCCTACCCCAGGAGGTTGCTGGTATGACCAGGAAGTCATGCAGATGAATATAGTTTGTATTTACTAAGTTATAAAAACTTAATGTTTTTGCGTGTGCATTAAAAATATATCAAAGACAATCTGTAGAGTGATTGAATTAACAGAACTTGAATTTAATTCTACAAAAATCTGTTACTTGTTTCTTTTTAACAGGTAATTATTCTTGGGGCATCTACCCAGAATTGAATTCTGACACTCCAGTAGAAAACAGTCTGCTTCCCAATTCTGTTTATTCTGAGTCTCCACCTGCTGATGGAAAGATGAAAGTAACTGTAGTCCAAATAACAATGGCTCTGGGAAGCCTAAAGAATATTTTCACTCCTCTCCTGTTCCGGGGACTCCTGTCTTTCCTCACCTGGTGGATTGCTGCTTGCCTTTTTTCTACAAGCCTTTTTGGGCTCTTCTATCACCAGTACCTGACTGTGGCGTGAACAAGTCAATTGACAAAGCAAGTGTGAGGTCAAATTCTGGATACGAACCCAGGTACCCAAGAGGAGATGAAGAGAAAAGAAAACTATATATGTGAAGAGAAAACATATCATAATTATTTTTAAACACTTCCTTGGTGTTCTCAGGGTGAATAATCTTGAAATGTTTAAAATTGCAACTGGGTTTTTTTGTTACCCAAATGGTAGGTAACTAATTGAATTATAGTACTGGGACTGACTGACATTATTGTGTTGTAGATGGTGATAAGCATGCTGAAAAGATGAGACCTCTGAGTATCTTGGTTTCCATAAACAGCAAGCCGAACTCAAAAATTTGTTTTAAGCATCAACAGTCATTGACTGAACTGCATTCAAAGGGTACTGAACACAGTGATGGTGGCTGCCTATGGATTAAGTCTTGAAACTGAGCCATACCGTGAAAGGAGAGAGAGGGGATTTAAAAAAAAAAATTCTGTTGGATAGCTATTGATCACTTTTCTCTTTGGAAAATGAAAACATCCAACAGGACAAAAGAGATACTGTATATTACAGTAAGGAAAGTTGTATAAAATATAAATTTAACAGGAGTAGATGTATGTACCTGACAGGTATTGCTGCCTACGTATTTTGCAGGAGTGCTTGTGCAGTAAGAAGAGAGTTATAACAAATATATTATTTCAGTCCATGCAGTCATTTTGAAGTAATGGCCATCTGTATTGGTGCTAGTATTGATCCACAGATTCCATCTGGATCTTTTAAATTTCTTCTTTTGAGGTAGTAGATAAATTCCATTGAACTCATAAAAGGACAAAAAATAATTAGTGACACCAGTCAAACGTTTCAAAACAAAACAGTTTAATCCTGCTGACTGACAGTGTATGTTTATGTGTAATGTACGTATAAATATATATTATATATTAAATATATAATATATATGAAGCTATGAAATATGGAATCTTTATGTTAAATTACTGAATGTATCTTACAGGGCTGTGGGAGAGGTATGTATGTGTATCTTGTAATTTCAAGATCCCCTTTCGAAATGAAACTTAAATTTTTCTTTTCTTTTTTTGGAGTTCAGTTGAAAGGGCTATTTGTTTTTTGTGCCTCTTTAGAGGTACTTAGCTATACTAAAGAACTTACACTGTCTTGAAAGAAAAGATCTACTTAAATTGTTAATCTTAAGATTTCTGCTCTGTCAAATCATCATCTTTTGCCACTTTAATCTGTGCTAACTTGACAATATAATGATAATTAATATATCTTGGCTTCAGAAATAGATTTTCTGTAAAATAAAGCAGCTGTATAGTAAGAAAAAGAGCAAAGTACTGTACAATTTTTGCTTAACTGGAGAGATAGATTCCAATCATAAAATTACTGTCAGTTTTTCAAATGTTTTGTGTATTTGCAAAACAGGAATGGGGATTTATATGCAGTAGCTTTTTTAAACAGTTAATATTACACTTTGCAGAGGTCAGTGGATTTTTTAACTAATACTAGCTGTTTTTATGTTACTGTTCTTTTGAATTTGTGTACAGCTTTGGCATATAATAAGCATTTGTAAATGGAAAAGCTTAAGTAAATATTTAATATGTAGCAAACCTACCATATGGGAAAACAAACTCAATGAATGCAGAAAATCAAGATTTTAAGCTGGTGATTAACTGTCTTATTGTGTTGAAAGCCTTTTAAGTTATTTATTAGTTTATTAAGTTGCATTTATTGGTATTGGGGAAAGATTTGTGTACACCAGCCTAGTACCTACTGCATGCATTTGGAATGTCTGAGAACACCTTGCATGATGCTACTGGTTTCATGGCAGTCTTTCAGTGTGGCTGGGGCTGCCAGCTTCGTTGTTTTCACTTTTTGTAACTAACAAGGACAAAGACTTAACTATGAATTGGCCTAAAAAATAATATTTGACCTCATCGTTTCAAATCTCAAAGCATTCCTAGGAAGTATCTTTCAGATGAATAATTGAATGACAAAATATGACAGGTCCAACAATACTGGACCCACTTTTGTATTAGTTCAAGATATGTCATTACTACAAGATACATCATTACTAATAGAATTAATAAGGCCAGCTTTTAAGTTAGAGTTAGGTGTTCAATGCTAATGTTTTGTTCAGTAAAACAAAATGATGCAAAACAGCTTGATTCTGATAGTGAACTTGCCTGATGAAACTCACTATATAGGTGATGTAACCTGTTGTTGCAATCTGAAGGAGTAAATTTTGGATACTTGAGAATACTTCAAAATAATGTTAAACAACAGTTTCTGTTGACAGTTATTCTGAAAGCTCATAAGCAAAAGTGGACTGTAGTTATATAATAACACATTCAGCAAAGGTAATAACTGGATCATGTAGCTGAACTTCACAAAGCTTTTGCTAAGAGCTGGTGCTTTCTTGCTGTTGAGACATCACACTGATCACAGTGAAAAATAGGCACGTGGTGTTACAAACATGAAGATCAGTGCCTGTAGCCATTGTGCAGTTCCACTATTCTAGAGACCATTGTTCTGCAGAATTGAATAGTTGACCTTCTGGTCAGCAGTCTTATCTGAGTGGGAGATGGTTTTTCTCTGTATCCATTTAATCTGACATGAGTCCAGAAGGCTTATGAAAAACTAAAATATGGCAATAAAAGCCTTTGAAACATGAGGTGACAGTGAAGCCAGAGGGACCGTATTGCTAAGGTTGTGAGCAGTGCTTCCTACAAGTATGTGATACACTCAAAACTGTCTTTTAAAGTAAAGTAGCAGCTCTGATAGTCCTGACTTCCATGTATATTGTGTAAGGTTCAGAGGAGTATCTGCTCACTTCTTTAGTAAGTTCCTTTGAAACAGCAGCTGGTAAATGCTTTTTTTGTTTCTTTGTTTCATGGAAACCTTTATCAGCACCTGGCGATGGGAAAGCATCTTTCAGAAATGGAAAAGCAAGTAAAACATGACTGAAAGGTTGGTGGGCGTTATTCAGGATTCTTAAATATTTTGTTTTGCTTTTTGCCCGTGACTTAATTGAAAAATTTTAGAACAGTTTGGGTTGGAATGGATCTGAAATGGACCACTTTCCACCAGAGCAGGTTGCTCCAAGCCCCGTCGAACATTGAACACTTCCAGAGATGGGCAGCCACAGCTTCTCTAGGTAACCTTATCCAGTGCCTCACTACCTTCACAGGCAAGGGTCTCCACCTAACACCTAATCTAAATCTGCCCTCTTTTAGTTTAAAACTGTTTCCCCTTGTCCTATCACTCTCTGCCTGTGCAAAAAGTCATTCTCCTCCTTTTTTATAAACCCCCTTTAAGTACTGGAAGGCTGCAGTGAGGTCTCCCTTAGTTTCTGAGAGGTTTTAGAAGGAAAGGTTCCTTTGGCAAAGAACCCTTTTTTTTTTNTTTTTTTTTTTTTTTTTTTTCTTTTTAAATTCAGATCTCCCTTCCTGTCTTAGTGATGTGACTTCTTACTTAGACTTCTGTTGCCGGTCTACAGTGCTTTCCCTGTGTTCCCTACTCAGAACCAACTAGGCTAAATTAGTTCAAGATTGTATTTTGACTTCTTTTTAGTTTAAATTTACCTATTTCTGAAGGATAAGTTCCTTTAAATAGTTCAAATAACTTTGAGCTCCAGCTGAAACATGAGCAAACTTGTTAACAATTCTTTGAACTCCGCACTTTTATTATGTAGGTCCCTTTAGACAAAGGGTTAAGATGGCGATAAACCCAAGTCTTCCAGCAAGTTCAGGGAGGTCCAAACATAACACTTGGGCTATTTCTGACCTAAGAGAAGTTGATTAAGAGAAGGAGAATAGATTGTAGAAAGCCTATTCTTACACTCTGTAGGTGACATTCTCAGGCCACAGTTGTCCTCTTTTGATTCCTTGTCAGGCTATAGGTTATGCCAGTTTTTGAGGTTTTGTTAGCTGCGCAGTTCTTTCCTCTTCTGGAATTCGCTTGCATAAGGATCAACAGATTAAATAGTAGCATCAGTACAAGACAACGTCCTTGTACAGAAGATACTTACAGATAATTAATTTCTGTTGCAGTTGTTCTTCTTATTTGGGTCACAAGTACTGCAAGGTGTTTAAACAGAGATACTTCTTCCCTGGATTGTAAAGTCAAATTTGTCTTAAGAACAAAAATGCTACCAACATCATCAATCAAGTGCTACATCAACACAACAATTAGGCAGCATAACCTCACTCTATGCAGTGGTTAGCAAGTAGGAAATTTCAGCTAACTTCAAAGGAACAATTCAAAGTGCTGTACTTCATTACAGTAACTACACCTAAGTGCTAATAGGGATATTGGATATCACATAGAAAATTGAACACATCTGATCTTGAAGCTGTTGGAAGGCTCTCCAAGGTAAAAGGCCTTATGTCTGTTTATTCTCAAGTATCTGTGCTTTCCACAGAGATAATTTTGATCAGTTTTTAAATACTACACTTCATGCTTTTTCACATGACACAATTTGCACATTTATTTGTTCAACATAGCCCCTCCCCACCCAGACTTAACCCCCCAGTTAATTTTGTCATTATAAAGTTACTAGATAGTTTTAATTAAGGTGTAAGAATTAAGTGCCCAGAGAAAATGGAGATGCTGAACAAGAATGAGGCCAAACAAAATTGTGTGTTCTCTTGGAGAAATCTGTTACGGCTGAGCAAAATCTTACTGGAGGAAGGCAACAGCAGGTTACTTATATCCTAAATCAAATATTAAATGTGAATCTTTACCATTATGAGTAAGACTGTTATTTTTAGCATCTTCAGCCTAAATCCCAAAAGGTAAATCAAGAGCAATATTTTGACCTCACTAATACCTACTCTAAAGAGCATCTAGGCAACAAGCTTAGAAGACAAATGTATGATCTCACTAAGCAGGCTGATGCAGATTGGTCTGTCTGTGCTTCAGAGTGATTTTTGTGCGATTCCTTCTTTAGGAAGGCCTGCCATGCTTTGTCACCTGTGCAGCACGTGCAGTGAAGTGGATGGAATGTCCCCTTTGTGCTCCTTAGTACTAGACTGAAAGGTCTTCCTCCTCTAGGTGAGATCATGAAGCCAACATGTCATTTCAAGGCTGCTTTTACTGACATCTGTATATGCTGCACTTAACTATTTCCAGTTTCTCACTGTGGACTACCAGGAGAGTAATATTGCACTGGATGTTGTTTTGCATGCCAGTGTATATGTATTTTTATACCTTTGATTTCAATGGCATTTTTAACGGAAATTATTTTTAATCCTAATACCATGGATCATATTTTCATTTTTTAAATTAATATCAGTGCCTGCAACTAGAAGTCAAAAACTTCTACACAATTTTTTTTTAAAAACTTGATGTCCAGACTGAACTATTAACAGGTATGCAGTTTTATATCAAAGTGCAAAATCCACCTGTAAATACCAATTTTTTTCCATGTGATTACACATCAGTCAAGAACTCTTAGAACTTGTATTTGCAGCATTTTTTCTCTACAACATAACTATCCATACGACTCTGCTATCTATAAAATACACATTTCAGAAGAGCTTTGAATAGCTTTTTACAAACTCCTTACTAGTAGGTCATTACTATTTTATTGTGCTGCAACATATTTTTTAAAACCTGGCTTAAAATTCTTGCCCTTAAAGTCAACTTTATTCTCTCTCCCTTTGTTCATAGTAACTCTGCCTCCCATACATGTTCTAAGCTTCTAGAGTGCATATTCACAGTATTTTTGATAAAAACCTAGGACAAAGAAAAACGCAGCAAAAATTATATTTCATAACTACAGTTTATACCTGTGTCATGATGTGCCAACAGTTTTTATTTTTCCCGTCTTTGGTCATTTCTTTGTTGCATTGTGAGCAGTGTGTAAGGTTTTCGAGGAGGAATACACATGGAAAAATATTCTGTAATAGAAGTTACAGAGAGTTGTCTAATGTTTCAGTCTTCCCATCTATGTGAGCAAATATTAATGCAAAGACGCTATTAAATAATTTCAGCTTAAAATTTCTCGTAAGGTAGACTTGTTACTTGTTACTAAATTGCACAGGGAACATCTTCCAAGTTGTAAATATTTTACTTTAAATCTTTTACTTGTCTCTTTGTTGCTGGGAACACACAAATTCAGTGTTGTTGTTCAGTTAATAGTCTTTTTTTTTTTGTCTTAAAGTGAAATGCATATAATACTTTCTACTCTAGAGCAAACCTAAGACAAAAAGACCAGCCTCCCTTCATTTCAGTATTTGCCAAGTGGGAAAGACTCTGATGTTATGTATGTAAATTTTAGCTTCCTCTTATTGCTACAATACTGTTGAAATACAATTTTTATACTTAACAGCTTTACAAGTACTAAGACTGCCATGCTTCACAGTGAGGATGGTGTCCAGTAGTGTTTGCGTTATATTGATCTGGTGTTGCGCTACCTGCTGTTTAAAAACAAATTGCTTCCTGTGCTTTTAGAGGTTCGTCAGGATCTGTGATCAGAAGAGCACAGCACATGTTGAAAAAGCTCTGTTTTAGGGTGGGTTTTTTTGGTTGTTTTAAGGTTTTTTTGGTGGCATGGATAATACTTGGGTACAACTACTACAACTAATAAACAACCTCCACTAATATTGCATTCTTTTAGTACACTGTAAAGTGCCTAATCGTGGGTGATTCTGGTAGCCCTTTGAATGGTGTTTGCTATGAAATTTTTTTTTCATACAGTTTTTGGCTTATGTAATGTCCATGTGTGGTTTTGTGTCATTACATATTGGAGACAAGGAAGATTTTGAAGAAATCTTTTCCATTCCTCTTACTTAAATGGTGATCTAACAACTTTGCCCATATCTGACTGGTAATTAACACTCCTAATTTAAATTAACACCCCTCTGCCACCTGCCATGTCTGCATTGTTTCCTTTATGACTGAGGGTGAGGATTTACAAGATCTGGAAAGGGTTGACTTACAAAGTTTTATAGTGACACCTGGGTGTTAATTATACCCCAGTCGTGCAGGCACGCGAGTGACTTCAGCCAGGTAAGTTGTTCTGCTTGGGCTCCGAAAGGCTACACTGAAGTTCACTGAATCCTTACGGGTTTGGAGCACAAAGAGTACCAAATGTGATATGGCTGACTGACACCAATCTCAAAAAAGTTACACCTTTTAGAATTTTGTAGAATTCTGTTAGGGTATTCAATAGTGAAACCACCCTTACTTTAAAACTGCCTCTCCACCTTCAGGAATGCAAGAGCTGAAGGTAGAATCTGCCTGGTGGAAGTTAAAAAAGTGAGGAAACAGCAGGCCTCTGCTCCTGAATTAATTATAAGTGGTGTAAGTTGAGATAGATAGTGTTGCTGATTCAAATCTACCAAAGGAAGCCTTCTTCTGAGGAAGGCTTGTCACAGCATATTGAGCTTTTAGCTCTAGAAAGTGGCTGTGGAAATCTGTACTGTGTATAGTACACTGTTTGGGAAAACCTGGTACAGTAAGCTTGCTAAATATTTCCTTACACTATTTGTAAGAATTTACATTGCTTTTTTTTACTAGAGAATTTAAGAAGCTGGTTTTGCCTTGCTCAGGCAGCATTTTATATTAATGTAAAAATAATTAGAATTGGTTTGTCACCTAAATGCCTAAGTTTCTTTAACAACAGTAAATTTCACAAAATTGAAGCAAGGTTATACTTTCTTATTCCCTATTCATTTTGTTGAAATGTTATAGTTTAACTCTACTTTTATAATGCACTCCTTACTAAAATGAAATTTATATCTATTAGTTGCTCATTCGCACACAGCAAATCTAAGACAAGCTGTGATATCTGCTGTTTATCAAGTGGCCCCACCAACTTGCTTGCCTTTGTAAAGTGTTAATCCATGTTGGACATACAATGTCTACTGCAGTGATGTTCCTATAGTATTTTAGCATCCCTTCATGTACTCTGCATGCCTTGCACTTGTGCACTATAAAGGATAGACTGTTTTACAGTACTTTAGGTTTAAAAAAAATGTTCCTTTGTTTTATATAGTATTTCCCATATCCAAAATAGGACAATTTCTAAAGCCAAAGATCAATAAATGTTTATTGTCTACCAGTGTGATTTTTTTTCCTGTTTTGTGTGATATGTGCTACTTTTTATCAACTTGCAAAATCTCCAAAGAACATGTAATAACCAGGCTTCTTACCAGTTTTTCTACTAGCCTAAATTGCTTACTTATTTTAGAAATAATTGAGCAGACCACTTATTCCCTCCTTCTTTAGGGTGCAGCAGAATAAATAATTTTTGAATATAAATGCAGGTAGTGTCTTACTCATGTGAACAGCAGTTTAACCACAAAGAACCACTTAGAGATTTCATATGAATATTTTCCTTTTTGTGTGTTTCACTGTTTAAATTTTTGTACCATTTCTGGAGAAAGATTGGCTGTACACCATGGTAAGTGGAGGAAATTCTAAGTTTCCCAGTACACTCAGAGGATTTGTCACCCTTCTTGGCTGTCACCCTTCCTAATAGGAAATCACTTAGAAAGGGCTTCTGTTTGCTTCTTATAAAAAGAAATGTGTTTAAAAGCATTACATGGTCTCTCCTATTTGTTTCATCGTAGCAGCACTAAGAGGGAGTATACTTAATAACATCTTGTAACCATCTTGAATTTGATTTTTGGAATATCATATTTGGTTATGCATGCATTTTCTTTTCATGTGTGCAACAAATGCAGGTGAATGATGCCAAAATTGCTCATGTAGTTCCACAGCTGTAAAAAATGAAATCCTTGAGAAAACATCCTTCTTTAACCTAAACCCAAAGTGATATCAGAGACCCATTCAGCAATAGCCATCAGTTGTGTTGCAGAGGCAAAGCGTGCCATGGTGCTAAGAAGAGCCAGTCTTGACATTTAGGGTGAGGATTTGAAAGTCTAGAAGGCATTTGAGCTGTGGGACCCCCTCCTGAAAGTGTAACAAAGATGATTTTGAAGTGATGGTTAAGAGGAAGGAAATGAAGTATAGTGGGAGATCTGCTTATATCTCAGAAGGTACGTAGCCTTCTGCTTTCTCCATGCAGCCTGAAGCTTCAGCCTGTCTTTAGATCCCTGACCCCCGCGACTTTGCATTAGAATGGTTTAGCCCAAAATCCAACAGTGAAAGCCTTGGCAGTATGCTGCTGGAATGAAAGCAAGCCTTGGATTTCAAGCGTCATATGAAGTCTTGCTTTTGAATTCACCAGGTCCACACTGTGTAACTCAAAGGACTTAAAAGGTCTTCAGCTGACCTCTGTTGTTATGTGCAAACATGCATGATTCAGTGCAGTTCCATAACAGAGTGTGTACAGTGAGAGAGGAAAGCCTGGATGTATCCTCCAGCCAAGAGGGCAAGCATCTGGTGCCTGTCCTGTGCTATCTGATCTAGGTAGAGCTGAGAAAATGTTGAAGATGTTGCTGGTTTGATTTGAATTTTATGACAAATTTTCAAAGAATGTGCAACACAGTTACTGTTGCTTGCCTCCTTAATAGGCTATTACCTAGTGGACCATGAAATGCAGAGACTGGAGACTCTTTTGGAGAAATATTCATGTTCCGTCTACATCCATATTAAAAAAGAGAAAGTAATTTTTTTATGCTTTGGAGTTGAGATTAGTGTTTTGCTTTCCAGGGGGTGCAGCACTGATGAGTCTGAGGGAAGGTCAGCTCTTCAGTTCATGAAATGGGAGCCACTCTATGATATGTCTCTCTTTAAAGCAGGCAGGAAAATAATCTTTCTCTCTGAATTATGAGCTTTACAAGCTACTTTCAGTGGTTCTGGATAACCAACCCCTGTCACATTCCTCTCACCTGTCAAATTTCAAAGCAGCTTTTCAACAAATACAAAATTTGTATGATTTCCCAAAATGGTCATTTCTATAGAGATACAGTGTGTAGAATTCATGCATTGTCAGAAATTAAAGAATCCAAGCTCTTAGTTGGAGTTAGCTTGGTCTTCAAGCATCAGTGATGTCCATTTGCTTCCCATTCATTTGGGTTATATTGTGAATAGGAAAAACCTCCCAAGTTTTGGTCATATAATTTGTTCTCTTTGAGTGAACACATGTTTTGGTATCAACCTGACAAGAAGGGTAAAATATAAAAATCTTCAGCCCAAACATCTGTATCTTTTCCAGATTGTCATTTCCTCTTTCTTCATGGAGCGGAATTAAGCTGTTGCTGTCATTTCACAGACAGCATGAGCTCACAGAATTGGAAAGGGGACATGGGGAGGGACATAAGCTGAGTTGTGTATCAAGGAATTTGGGCTGCAATTTACAAAATGAAAGATACAGAAAGCAGTTTTTCTGGACAAGGGATTCTTTTTCCACAGGAAAGTACAATGGGGTTACCTGTCATTTCAATGCACACTGCTAGACTCCGTTTGGGCTATGAGGAATGAGTGTCATGTTAAAAAGCAAAAGGGGCAAGCTGGAGATGATACTGTGTAGTGCAGAACAAGCAGGACTAATGCCATAAAACTGCAGGGTGAGGTGTGTGCATTGTTTTTCATGTGAAAACCTGGGAAAACTGTAGGGTACTAGCGGACCAACAACTAAACTACTATTTAATCAATTTCTATTATTCGAATTGGAATTTTGGAACTTCTGAATTGGCACAGCTGTGGCTGGTTTGCCACACGAAAGGCACAAATCTAATTTCTTAAACATAGACTATGCATAGTCATTTTTTTATATTGCATTGGTTTTAATGCTTTCAAAAAGTTTTAGTGGTAAAATATTTTAAAATTTTGCTGACATCTAGTAAAAAGGTAATATAAATTTGAAAATAAATGTAAGGTAATACAAATGTTTTGTTCTGTCTGTCTAAAGACAAGAATATCTTAAAAGGGAGACTTTGTGAAAATTCATTTTCTAAATGCTGCTGAATTGAACTCCATTAAGCACAGTTTTTAGCTGAGGAGTGTTGTTCTCAGTGCAGCAACCTCCAAAGGTGTCAGCTGTGTCCTCCCATGGACACAGTGGGCCAGCCAGCCCAGGCACATGTTTACCATTTCTCTTTGCATCCCATACCCTTGCCATCCTCCCCTACAAAGAAGGACACCAGGCACAAATGCTCCTACATGAATCTGTAATTAGAGATTTACAAAACTATTACTCACCCTGTGTATACTCATACAGAATAGTATTGTATTCCTGGTCTTTTCATGCCACCCCTGATGCTACCCCCCAATGTAATAACCTTCCAAGTGCTAATTAGGCAGCCTTATTTATGCATATCACAATTAACTTTACTTGTTTTGCAACAACTTTGCAGCTCTGGTTCTTACCTGGATATTTGATAATTCTCAGCTCCTTTTAGGCAGTACTAGGCAAGACAATTTTTTCCTTTATTTTGTATGTATATGTGTTTTCATTTTTATCAAATGTAGTACTTAGCACTTCGTTGTTTTTCTTTTTTAAAAGATACTAATTTTAGACCATTTCTCCAATGCATCAAAGTTATTTCAATTCAAATTAATTTTAACTTAGGTCCATTAGACTTCCTGATTTTCTACAGAAACATACTAGGATCTTACAGTCATAGAACAGTTCGGGCTAAAATGGACCTTTAAGGGTTATCTAGTCCAGCCCCAAAGATCTTAAGGAAAACACTGAAATGTGTTGCCATCACAGAATTGCATGCACACATGCATTATACATATGTTTACATACACGTCTTTTTATATATAAAGACCAAACCCATGGTAGCCAGTGACTTTCCTCAGGCATTCCTGATTACGTCTATACATCCAATTTTTCTTAATATTCCCTAGCATTTTTTCCTGTATCCTGGCCTGCCATTTTGAAAAACAAACAAGAGTATTCCGGCAGCTTATTTGTTTAATTTCCCTCTTAAATGACAGCTACAAATTTTCCTTCTTATTTCCGTTGTCCATTAGACATTCTCAGCTTTCTTGGCTTTTTCCCTACCTACCTGTTGTAGATTCTTTTCCTGCTTCCTCTTATTTGTGTCCTGTTGTTTGTCTGCCTTTGTTCTGAATTTGGTTATGAAAGAAATCCAGCTTTCTTCTCTCTCTGATTCTTTTTCTCCTTCCATGCTACTATTTCTCCTATCCACTGTTATTTATCACTTCTCCTCACTCCCACTTGAAAAGTCACTTTTCTTAGACATTTTAGAGAAAGAGCTGTTGCAAGATTTAAAACATACATAAGTCACCCCACAGCATGAATTTATCATTTTGGGAAGCTGTATGAAGTCCAGGGTTGCTGCCTTTTGTAAAAACCTCCAATCTCTGGCAGCTCCGTAAGTTCCTGATTTTTGCATCTATACAAAACACAGTTACTCTAAACTCACAGAAAAAGGACTTTTGTTGCACAGTTAGTAGTTACCTTCAGTCATGTTTTACCATTATTTTTACCGGATTTTGATTAACACAATGCTTTCAATCTGTGTTCTCTTAACTTGCTAATCAACACAAAAAGCTTGTAGGTGTTTTCTCTCCATTAAAGAGCTGTACCAAGGAAGGCACAATTTGCCAAGAATGCAGTATCTATGATGCACATTAAATAGAGATAATGTGCCAAAAGTCAGCTGTTGATGCCTGCGATGCAGAGCTATGCTAAATAGAGCAGCTCTTCAGCAGGACAGGAAGAAGTACCCTGAAAGTTGGTTTATTTGCTTAAGTGGATTAGTAGTAGTTCTGCTTTTTAACAAATAAATTAGGTTATGTTAACATCAACCTGAAATACTGAGGAGTAAGTTTTGAAGTGGGCAGGATATGCTGCTTAAATAAAATGTATTTCTTCAATTTGCATTCAGTCTCTAAAATCCTTTTTTTACTTCTATCTTCTGTATCTTTTGATTCAACTACATAAAATAGGACAGGGTTTATCTCTGGCAAACTCTTTATTGGGAGACGCATATTGTATCTGAGAAAATGACGACAGCCTCATAGACTTAATAAAATTAGCTTTTGAACTGTGTTTTCAACTCTTTTGAAGTTACTTGACTGTATTTTATGGTTGTAGTGTCTTTAACGTGTCTGCTACCAGCTGTAAAAATTAAATGTAAGATGAGAAGGGAGGAGTGGAATCTGAATGCTGAAAAATGGCCAATGGTCTTCCATGTGAAAAATGATCACTATGCAAATGACCTTTCCTTTAAGAAATTTTAAAATAATTAAATCACTTTAATATACTTCTAGTAGGTCATTCAGTTAAAAGGGTTTTAAAATTAAGTTTCCTGGACAATAATATTGCAATGAATCTGAACTAGCAATGTAAATAGTTTGTTTAGTGGGTAAATGTTAGATCATTACGTGGTTAGAAACATGGAGAGAGAGTTTTACGGGGTGAAGTGTTCAAGCCTGTGCACCTCAGAGTGAGCTCTTAAATGTGTGTGGATGCCCTGGTCTTGTTTTGCTAAGACTTTTAAGCTTGGACATGCATCTAACTGGTCTTCTGTTGGTTAAGTAGAAGCACATTGATAGTGGATTTAGATGTAGCAGTGCTTAGCCCACCACAAATCACAATTGAATTCTCCTTTGTTTTCCCCTATGAAAAGTCACCCTTTAGGTGAGGGCTGGACATTGCCCCAATCCAGGAACAATCCAGGAGGCAGCAGGTTCCCCTCCTATGCCTTGAACAGAGATGGGTATGAGATCCATCCCCATGTGAGAGTTACTTCAGTTCTATTTTATGTAGCACATGTGGTTCCTTTTCACAGGACCGGTTTTGAACTCTTGAGGAATGTCACATAGGTTACATTTGCCAGCATTTTCTTTTTTATGCAACTTTCTGAAATATTCCTGTTCTGGTCTTCCTTCATCCCATGCTTTTTCTTACTCTTTGGGAGAATTGGCATGTTCTGACAACATTTTTTTTTTTTTTAACCTGTATTTCATTGATAAATATACATGTTTTACAGACTACATGTGTGGAAAGTTTTTAAGGGAATCTGGACACTGACGCTCACTTAGTCCCTGCTGAATCAAAAGGGATGGATTTTGATTAATTTGAAAAAGGCAAGAAACTTTATTTGAAGTTTTTGCAATTTAGTGACTGGTTTATTGTGTTGTTTGATTCAAAATATATTTCAGAAATTAGTGAGAAATATGTGGTTTTAAACTCACTTGTAAAAATCAAGAGTAAGCACATTTAAAAATTGATTAGAGCTGCATGAAGCTGCTCCCTGGCGATTCGAACTCTGGGGCATATGCCCTCCCAGCTACCTCACTCATTGCTGTTTTGCCCATTTAGGCTGCAGCTGGCTCACCTTGTTCATTTGTGCCGACCTAGTTTTTCTGATTAATTTAGTTGGCCATGGCAGAGGAGGGGAGGGAGGAAAGATAAAAAAAGAAAGGGAAAAAAAAAAAGGAAAATACAGAAGAAGAAAGAAAAAATTGTTGCTCCAAGTTCTGTCTGTTTTTTCACATCTTTTAAGCGTGGGATTGCTCATATGCCATTCTGTGCTGCTGCATGGTAATCAGCTTCAGCAGATGTCTCTCTTCAGACCTCTTCTTGGGGCAGAGACAGGAGGATTTTTGCAACAACAGGGTGAGCATAAATGCATTTTTGGGGGGAGGTAAGTTTATAATTCATCAGTGAGCAGCATGAGAGGAAGTGGTGTTTTATGAAAAAAAATCAAAATCCAAAAGACCATTCTCTTCAAGGAACTAAGACATTTGTGAACTAAATAACTGTGATGAAACCCGTATTTTCTGATTATTTTGACTTTTTTTTACAAAGCAGAAGTTGAATTATCCTGTTCCCATCCTTATTTAAATAAGAGTTTGGGATTTTTTTGTAATTGATTTCTTAATTGAAGTTGAATTCATTTTCCTGTCTGTTTGAGTTATTCTGAAATTTTTCCTCCCACACACCAATATTCTTTTGCTTTAGTAGCTGAACTGAGATAACCCTTATTTGCACAACTTCCTGGTTAAGAATGTCTGATCTAGACAATTCAATGCTGCTCTCTGCTGTGTGGTTTGAGTTATAGAAAAAAAAGTATTAAGCTTAACATATTTGCTAATATATTTTCAGTATCCAGCACAAAATACTTCAAGTGTGCATGTTCTCCTGACCATAAAATGCTTTCAATACTAAAGGAAAATCTCTGAAGATTGTCCAGCTCCTTCATCGTTTGGGGCTTTTTTGCTCATGAAGTGGGTATTAAATAAAGAAAAAGAGTTCATGATAGCTTAGCCAATGTTGCATAAGATAACTGATTTTTTTTTAAATCCACAAAGATTTTTGAATTGAATTACATAGGAATCCAGAAAAATAACTTCTTTTTTCTTTTTTTTTTTAACTTGGCGATTAACAAAAATTATAAGAAAAAAATACACACTTGCTATTGAAGGAGTTGAATTACCGTAATTTTGACATGTGCCTTTTATAAATTTGCAGTGGTTAAAAGAGACTTTATGGACTTGTTTTGGAGCACAAGTGTTTCAGAACAATTCAGAATTATTGAAGAGGTATGGGTTTTGTAAAGTTCTTCAGTTTGTTAGTGACTCCAGCGGTGTTGTAGTGAGTTTTGTAGGGCTCTTAGCAGGGTCATACACACAACCTATAAATGGTCTTGTAATTTTTCCTGTCTTTTTTTCCTGCATGTTGGTGCTGTTGCTGTAAGTCTCCCTCAACTTATATAAATATTTCTGTTGAGCAGCAGCATCCCACAGGCAGCCTCAGCCTGGCCAGGCGAATGGGAGGGGGATCAGTGCAGCTGTACCAGCACTCCCCGGTCCTGGTGTTGACACTACTCACGTGAAAGGGGCATCACCCCCTTGCTGTGGAAAAAGAGGATGCATTTCATGCTCACATATCTGAAGACTAAACAGCTTGCAAAACTGAGATTAAAAAAAAATTACTTTCTAGTTAAAAAAAACCCAAAGAAACAACAAAAAATTCCACACAAAAAACCCCAAACAAACAGCAACAAAAAAAAACCCCTAAGTTGTTACTTTCTTACTAATTATCCTGGACATGGAATTATTTTTCCTGTTCAAAGTGGTCTTAGGAATTGTAGAGAAACTGTCTCATCAGGCGATGGTGTGGTTTGGCTATTTTGAGTGCAAATCATGGCTTTCCCTCAATTTTTCATCTCATTTTGAAAAGCAACAGCAGAATAGTTCAATTTCCTTAACAGTTTCAGTTATCCATCCTAGTCAGGCAAGAATGCCTGAAAATTGTGGACTTATAATGTAAACATTCTGCCTTGAAATAACTAGCATTCACATATCCTATCAATAGTGCACTTTCTAGTCAATACTACACAGAATAAAGTAAAGTTTCCTAACAAATTTACACAAAGCTTACTGCAAAAACTTGATTTTTTTTTTTTTTTTTTTTTTCGGCTTTACCNTTTTGCAGCATTACACATTTGGAATGATATGTGCCTTTTATTTCATGGGTTGCTTTTAACTTTTGAAATCCAACATCTTCTCAGCTGCGCTTCAAATAGTATTTTGTCTTCTGAATGAGTATAAACCCGAGATCATAAACAGAATCAAAGTGGGTAAGGTTGCAAGGGATCACTGGCGGTGTTATCTGGTCCTACGTCCCTAACCTCATGTTTGCCCGTTTGGAGATGTGTATTTGTTTTCTCAGGGGTTGGTTGCCTGGAAGGAAGTGACAGCAGTTTGCTTCCTTCAAAGTTGATGGGAACATTCACCCAAGGGAAAAAGGAAAAAAAAAAAGTATCAACAATACTCAGATAAAATTTGTATTAGCATTCACTCAGGTCTACCCATAATAATGAGCCTTTAGACTTTCCTATTTAGAGCACTTTTATTACGGACACATTTGTGAATTAACACAGATATGCCATACCCTGTATAGCTATAATTTTGAAATACTGTCAGTAAGACCTGGCAGACTATTTTTTATTTGTTGCCATGGATACATCTGATCTTTTTAGGATAACTAAGAGGAGTGTTAAAGAGAAAAGTGGCAGTAAGTCAAACACAGTTATGCACACATAATTTAAGAAGTTCTACTCATGAAGTAGCAAATTCCAAGAGGTTTGAGGCATTGCAGCTGGGTGGTAAGGAAGGCCTGCTAAGAGCCCCACTCAATCTGCTTTCAGACCCCTACATGAAGGCGGGAGAGATTTGGCAGTTGGAAGGCAACAAAGGCTCATTTTCCTTTACAGTAGTGTGCCAAGTTTACCCACAATTCAGTCAACAGGTGCCCACCCTGTGCCCTGGCTGCCCCCGTAGCACCGGGAATTTGCTTTCCCACCAAGGAAGCACAACATGATGTAACAAGAGTGCAAGTCCTGGTGAGGGAAGGAAGAAGTGATGTCAGGACAGGTAAGAATTCATGTGATACGGCATTAGGGACAACAAACAAAAGGTCTGTACTGGAACTGGTGTCAGAGCAAAATGCAACAATATGAGGCATGCTGCAGGTATTTTTTCCCTCAGATTTGTGCTGTCTCTCTGCTGAAGATGGTGGGCAGATGCATTCATTGCAAAATTCTGTTCTGGCTGTGCCAAGTTCTCTCTCAGAGCTTATTCCAACAAGTCAGAGTAATTAATCTTCTTTAGGGCCACTTTGGATCTTCCAACAACATGATTTTACAGGTTATACAAATTACAGCTTCAAGGTACCTTCTTCCAACCTCAAGGGACTTTCTTCCATCATTTTTTCTCTCTTCTGTCAAAATTATTTTCTACTGTTTGTCTTCTTTAGGTTGACCAGGTCACTACACATCACCAGGGGTATTCCTCACCCTTTCATAGCTGTAACTTTTCATCATACTCCCCTTTCTGAGAATTTAGCAACATCATTACCATTTGGGATACCTCTGCCTGTTCCAGGAATGTTTCCCCTAAACCTTGTTCCTCCCTTTGCTGCTGTTGCTAGAATCTTTTGGGCACTACAGCAAGTCACTCCTCTGCCGGTTATTACTTCATAATTCCACCTGCTCTTGAACATTGATGCCTTCGTATATATGTGTATGTGTAGGGTTGTGTATATAACAAAGAGAAACAGAAAAATTTCTCACCTCGTGATGTAGTACTCTCTCTTCCCATCTACCACCCACCTCTTCCCTCTGAACGCAGAGAGCTGCTGCCACCTCATATATCTATCAGTTGTTTCCAGACTTCCCAGAAGAAAATCCCTTCTGAAAGCTGCTGAGCTGTGGCCTCAGCAGCAGGATTTGATAGATAGATGGTTAATTCTCCCACTGAGCTATTCATCAGTGCTTATGCACCTTGTGGTGGTGATGCCCAGAGGATGTGTACATGTCTCCCTGCATAAGGACCAAGCCCATCAACTTCTGAGATAAGATAATTTAACTCCCTTCATCTAGTTTTGAGAGATTCTGAGTGCACAGCTGGGGTTATGGCTGTAGCAGACAGCTGCCCTGCTCTTCCTTTTAGTTCTCTTTGCAGCTTAAACCTGTCTTGCCTGATTTGCCTGGGTGCTCTAAGTTGTTTTTTTTTAATAAAGAATGACAAAAATAAATACAGGAAGAGGGAAATCAGGTGAGAAGTGGGGCTTTGCAGTCTTTGTTGCTATCATAGAATGATTTGGGTTGGAAAGGACTTTAAAGCTCATCTCATTCCACAACCCTGCCATGGGCAGGGATGCATTCCACTGGACCACGTTGCTGCAGGCCCCATCCAAACTAGCCATGGACTTTCAGGGATGCGGCATCCACAGCTTCTCTGGCACTGTGCCAGTGCCTCAATACTCACAGCAAAGAATGAAGTTGTTATGTAACAGTGCTAACAGAAGTGTTCTAGAAACCTTGTGCTGCACCTAGAACATGTCATTGCATCGATGTTAACAGCCGGCTTCTTGTGCATTGCTTTGAGATTTACAGCTCAGGGAAAGCCTTTGATACATCACTCTAAGCATAGACAACCATCTTTTCAGGACAAAGATCTCAGCAGTGTAAGAATGAGAACCCGACTCACAGCCCAACTTTCAAAGACAAAAATTAATTTTATAATGGTTTTCAAATAATTTTTCACATATTTTACTTTTCTTTGATGTGTGAATTAATTGTGAGACCTCTCGCTGAGGGAGTAGATCTACATGGCCGAACTCAGTGGTTCAAAACAGGGAACTTTTGTTGATCACGGAAATGTAAAATAATTGGCTAACTCTGAATTTTTGTTTTCTTTCTGATTATTCCTATGTCACCCCAAGAAGGAACCAAAAGTACCAGTGCCTGGAGTAAAATTTTCAGTCAGTTAAAGTTGCTGAGATCCTTTTTAGCCATTACATTGTATATGCTTTATACTACCAAACAGTCCACATTCAACAAGTTCATATTCTGGGAAAAATAAGCCTTTGGCCACAAGAGTCGTATATGTAAATATATACCAAAAGCTGAAGGCAGTCCATTTATTGCCAGTTTCTTTTGGAATTGACTGGAAAATTCAGTGGCAACATCTCCTTGTTTCCCTGCAAGTGACTTAAATATATGCATTGATGAAGGCAGCAGAACTACTTGTGTTTTGTGTTAAGCATAATTAAGTATGCTTAACTGAAATATATTTAATTAAGCATAATTAAGTAAACTTAATTATTAAACAGAAAATGCTTTTGTATCTGGCTAATCAAAGTTGAGAGAGTCCAATAATTGAGCCTTATACTTCTGTACCTTTAATCAGCTGCTTAACCAAATAATTTTAAACAAAGTCTGACTTATCAAAGCAAAAAGGGGTTTTTTTTAATTTTGAATTGCATCATTTCAGTACTCTGCACATTTATAGGTTTACAAAATAAATAATTCCTTATAGACTCTAAGTGAGCTCTGCAAAGTGTGAACTAAATAAAAACCTTTAGAAAAATAGATTTTAAAACAGAAGAGGAGGAATTGAGCTTTCCATTTCCTGTGGCTGTAGGTGTACTTTGTTGCTGGCTCCAGGGCTAACCCCAACAACAGGTTGTGATGTTACTTAGCTGACTTGAACATTTGACATTGTTAATAAGTGGCTTTGGTTGTAAATTTTTTAGGCTGTGTCATGTTCATGGCACATCACATGGGACTACCAAGGGGCTGCAGCCATTATCTTGAGACTTTTGGGGATACTGTGGCACGCAGAAGTGGCTGAGAGCTTCCATCATCTCTGGTGTATGGATAAAGGATTTCAATGCCCATCAATGTCAGTCCTGTATCTTTTCTGGGAATTTTTTCTGCATTTGCCAACTGACAGTTCACCTGTAATAAATGGTTCTGCATATGTAAGAAGAGCATCTTGGGGAAAAAATAGGATAATAATAAACACTCAATATTTTATCAAGGGGATCCTACAGTATTTCTGTTTTATCCCATTTGACCTGTGAGAGGGAAAAACTTGTTGTCTCTTCAGGAAGGTGTGGACTTGCAAAACATAAAGGTTTGTTTTACGTTGTTGTTGTTGATAATAATAATAATTATAGCAGCTCATGTGTGGAAAGTAAGAAACCCATAAGAACTAAGTGAACTTGCTACAAAGGTTCCCACAGTTTCCAGTATGAAACACTCCAATCCTGGTGACAAAATCAGGAGTGGATGTAAGGTGTCTGCAATTACTCCATAAGTAAAATACATCCTTAGAAGTGTTTTTCTTGTGTGATGCTTGTGCATTGCTTTCTGGAGCGGGTAAGTGGCTGACCAGTGAAGCTGGGCTGCAGGGTGAGCCCTGAGTGACTTGTCCAGGGGCCTCCTGCCCTGGCACCCCACCTCCAGCCCATGCAGAGTGATGGTGTGCTGCCTGGTGCTGGCGCTTCAGGGGTGGCTGTCACTCCACCAGCACATGCTGCCCAGAATTCAACATGCTCCAGATCATCAATGAAATAATAGTTTTCTTCACTTGTATGCAAGCAAGACTAGAAAAGCACAGAGCTGCTCACCTAGTAAAATGGTGGAATTTTACCAGTGCTTTGCTTTTTTTTTGCAGATTTTGTTTTTCAGCAAAGCAATGAAGCCTGTGTGGCATTTGACTGTATTTAATTAACCTGGTCTTATTTCTGCCATTTTACATGCATTATTCTATACAAAAACTTCCCCTACAAACCAAAACCAGTTCCTGTGTCAGGGAGGTGACTAGTTCGCATTCCCTCCTATGGAATAACATCAAAAGGAAAGCATGAGAATTGTGAGAAGGTAGGACTTGTGTGCACAGCTCTGTGGCTAAGCCCCTCAACCCAAACCCTTCCAAGTTTTACTCATTTTGGTACACAGACCACCTTCATGTTTTCCAGAGATATATAGATGTGAAGTTGTTCTATTGCCAGAGGAAGAGTACAGAGAGGGAGCATCCATAGCAGCCTCCCTAGACCATCACCTCACAGAAATTTTCAAAACTTAGAGAGATTTCTGCAGGTAAATTTTCCAGCTTTTACAGTATTTATAAGTAGCACAAAGCAGAGGCTTTGTTAAAAAAAAAGAAAAAAGAAACTGATCTTCAATATTTTTATAAAGATTTTTGTCACCACTTTCATGTCAACACCCCTTCCCAAGGGGCTCCAAAGGGCATAGTGCCAACCAGGGTAACCCAGGCTCCTCTGGCTTATGTGGAAGGCAGGTTATGGGTTGAATGAAACTACTCTTGCTGGAGAGTTTTCCTGAAATCATACAAAATTGCTATAGGAATTTCAGGAGTCGTTTAGGTGTTTCATCTGTGATGTCTATCCTTGCTGCCCATGTTATTTTGTGTTAAACTGGATCCTACTGACCCACAACAGAATTTCAGAATATTGCTGAAGAAGGAATTTCTTTGTGTTAGTATTCTTGGGTCTTTTCTTTACAATTAAATTGTTGTGAATACATGTTTCGTAAGGATATGTGTGATTTGTTTAGAACTGAAGACAGCTTAAAACCTTGTCTGGCTTTATTTGTGATTTTTTCTTTTGGGGGTGGGAAAGCCCTGCCACCTCCTGTCAAACCTCACAGGATTATGGTTGCAACAACTCTCATAAACTACTGTGCGTTTTGATACAATCAGACTGCAGTTAAACTTTTTTTTTTTTTTAAACACTTGGTAAAACTGTTGCTCTGGCCAAAGGAAGGAAAGGTTTCTAGCAGTTATGCAGTCTGCTGACACCCACAAGGGACACATCTCACACAGCCCTTGATTGCCCAATTGATAAAATGAAGCCTTCCTTCTCAATGGAAAATTGCAAAATAATGAAAAGTACTAATGCGCTCAGCTCTAGCAGCCATGTATCCCCTGGCTGAATACTTTCAAGCCATTGCCAGGAGCAGGCGATTCTGACAGGACAGACCTTTCCCCTGAACTTCCCCAAGCTGCGCTTTTACCAAAACAAAAAGTCTCCCACGGCCTGGAGATGCCAGCACAACTCCCTTTAGTTCACACAATGTTTGGTGCTCTGCCAGGCAGCTCTCCATGAGCTCTCTCCTCTCTGTGGAAAGGAGTTGCCTTACCTGCAAAAAGCGCAGGGTTTTTCCCAGGCAAGCTCATTGTATCTGTCTTGACAAACACAGCAGAAAAAAGCTGTTTGGGAAGCCCCAGGTGCTCTGATTGAAGCACAAGAGTAAAGCAACAGTTGAAAAATCCTTGCAGAAATGTATTGATTTAGATTCAGGGTGGTTTGGATTAACAATTGAAACTTCCATAAAATCGAATTACCCTGGCTTATAATAACTCAGATGTCTGTGTCATTTTGCAAACTCATCTCTTGCTAGCAAAAAAAAGGAAAAAACATGCACATCCACTCTCCCCTTAATAATTTAATCAGTAACCATAGTGGTAGTTTTCTGAAAAAGTGGTTGTTACTTTTTACTAAATCGCAATAAAGTTGGTGATTTTTTAAAACAGCATTTGAATTTTTGCAGTTTCTTTTGGAATCATATAGTCTGTGCTATTTATTATTAGAAGATAGATTAAAAATACCTGTACTTCTGTTACGAATCTAAACAGACAGGGAACTGTATTTATTATCCCAATACAATGTATATTTTAAAAAAAATTTAAGCATCTTCCTGGCATCTTTGCTAAAGTGCTTTGAAGCTTCAGTCCCTAAATGCTGCAAAATGTTGTAATTAGATATAAAGTGAAAGCAAATTGGAAATATATGTAAAAATTATAATTTAATTATATTAGTCTACCATAACTGAAGTGGACTAGGGAAAGAAAGGAACAGGACAGTTTCTGTGTTTATAATCATTTAGGGGGAAAACACAGAAGAAAAAAGAAAAAAAATGTAAAATGTCTTTTACATCTGTATTTCATATTGAATTTAATAAATCACAGTTGTGGAAGAAAAATGCAGGGATTTATGTCACAATTTTTCTCATTGAAGTAAGTCATTTTTACAGTGCATCCATTGCGTAGAAGGTCCTCTTTTAACAATAACAATGCAAACACTGGAATAATTGCAACCTATAAACCATCCTGGATTTCTAAACAGAAATATGAAAAATAAATCAGTAATTTAAAGATGATTTAGTACGGATATGCAATACATGTAACTAAGCAGCACTCCGTGCTGGGTGGGGGTGATAGCTATTAGTATTGAATTATTCAGGCCTTTTATTCTCCAAAATATTTTAATCTGCTTGAGTAAAAAACTTTCTGTAGAGCAAACTAGAAACTGCTAGTTTGACATTTACAACCATTAATGTGATGCCCCACATTAAAAAATTTTAGTTTACAACTCCTTCAGCTTCAAGGGATATGAAGGGGGAGACGAGTGACAGCATCTGCTTTAAAACAAATAATAATAACATTTCGGTGATTTCTCTGTCAGGTCGATACTGACAGGGCCTTTATGACCCCACCTGTCCTGGCAAGGAAGGATGTTCCTGAGCTTCTGGGAGGCTGTAGCAAAACGAGACAGCGACCTCGCGGCATACTTGCTCCTCCGCCCTCCTCCTCCTTGCCTCCTGCTTTCCTTCGGTAGTTGTTTTTTCATTACTTTTTTTCACTTTAGATTTTTTCTGTTGCGGTTTATTTGTTTGCTGTTTTTCTTTGTTCCTTTCCCTTTTGTTGGGTTTGGGGAGAGGGGGCGGAGTTTTTAGGTTTTTCTTTTTCTTTATGCCGTTTGTTTGGGGAGAGGGGGTGGTCGTTTTGAGGGGTGCTGTGGGGTTTCTTGGTTGGTTGGTTGG